>JAPKLW010002585.1:27014-77068 GCA_026898455.1 Plectranthus barbatus
GTAGGAGTGAAGTAGCACATTAATGCAAAGGTCAAATCGGAAGAGATTACGATCATGCATGAAAAGCAATGCCGGAGATTATTATGATGATACCATGAAATACGTGGTAGCATTTGCTTGATTTTATCCATCTTGGCTGCTGAAAATCTCAAATCAGACGTGGGACGTTTGCTTTTCAATATGGAGAAACATTTAATGCGTCCAGACGACGGCGACAAATCAGATTGTGACACATCATCCACACACAAGCTACGAAGGACGTGGCTATACCCACGATCTAACTCTCAACCCCAACCGTTGATTGAATTTAAAGTGATTTCAATCCTCATCGTCAATTTCTCCTCGTACTCCGAAATCTTCTATACCATAATCATACTTCAAATCCCTACAATTTTTTTTCAGAAAATCCCTCACCCCCATCTCTGAAAAAAACCTCTCAAAATCCTCAGAAAAACCTACTCAACCATGACTTCAAATCAAGATTCTTCAACCTCCTCACACCGAGACACAAATACTTCTCTAAATCCCGAATCATCACCATCCGAGAACCTAGAGACAGTTAATCTTCAACAGGCCTCATTTATCTACCCCTCAACCACTTGATCACCCCTGCATGTTCGACATGCACCCGAGTTCACCGGCATTGAGAAGAAGGAGGACATTGATGAGTCCATCCCTTACTACCAATTGGTAACCATGGCCAGACAGAAGAAGCTGTCCACGCATTCAGCAGAAAGGCGACGAGTGGCCCAGATTATGAAAGACAGGATTCTGTACATGCCTCTCGCCAACAAACAATTTCCTAAATGGATTTTGAATATCCTTGATTCCGAATTGGTGGTAAAGTATCTCACTGCTGAACCTGATCAATTTCATCCGCATATGGTTGCTGAATTTTATGCTAGGGCTGTTATGAGTGATGATCAGAAATCATTCAAGACATGTGTATATGGGAATATCGTAGAAGTAAATGCTGATTTACTTTCTCGTACTTTTGGACTTCGAAACTTTGGAGCCAAAATCTCTCAATATAAGGTGAATGATATAGCCGAAATAGAGAGACGATGGAAGCTTTGGAGGAAGTCAGGAGAAAAAGGGAATTCAAGTACATTCAAGGTCAACACCTCAATCAACACCTTGACAGAAGAATACAAACTCCTTGCAGAGATTGTAATCAAGATGCTCCAATGTGATGCTGGATCGTACTCGGAGCTCTCTGCTAAGAAATATGCCGTGATGATGGCATTAAATGACAATGTTAAGGGTAATTGGGCTGAATTTATCTTTGAACGCTGGGCAGAACATGCCAAGAAGAATACTCACATGGAAGTAGATGGAACATTCTCCTCGAATGTAAACTTTGGGCTAAAGATTAGTAAACTTTTGGAGATTCTGTTTACTAACACAGGAGTAGATCGCGGAGTTGCACTTCTTTCTACCGACTACATTCCTGTCACAAGACACAAGCCTAAGCCGGTCAATATCAGAAATCCTCGGAAGTTAAGAGGGAAGTCTAACGTAGACAAGAATAAACCTACATCTCCAGAGGAACCAGATGAAGCTAGTTTAGCAGTAGCCAGACTCCAACACTCCATTCCCATAATAGAAGAAGAATTAGCAGTGTTGAAGAAGAATGCCGAAACAGATCAGTGTTTCAGAAATCTCGAGGAGATTGAGAAGTTAGGAAACCTCCCAGTTGATCAGATCAACGACATCGTGACTTCGAAGGAAGCAGAACAGCCTCCTACTACTGTTGGAGCATTGGCAGTACCAATTCAATCACTAAAGAGAGTTGCTACAACTCCTCCTGCAACTAAGGCAAAGAAGAAGACCAGAAGAAGGTTGGAACTTCTGACTGACAAGGAAGTAATGGAAAAAGCAGAGGCAGAAGGCAAGTCTGCTAGAACTGCTGAAAGAGAGATTACAACAGAGAAGACATCTAGTGAGACCAATTTTGACAATACCTCTGATCCAGACTACATCCCTGAGTCTCTCAGCATTGCAGAAGAGCACGGTCAGGAAACAAGAAAAGCAAAGAGGAGGCGCATAGCTACTCTAAAGGAAATCGAGAAGAAAGATTACCAGAAGTTCATCAGTAACCTGAAATTCGAAGGCAGAGACAGGAACTTCGAACGAGTCAAATCCGCTGCTGACAAATTTATGGCCCAGAAGAAAGCTGCTAAAGAAGTTAGCAAAGAGGTCAATTCTAGCAAAGAAGTCAGTGCTAGCAGAAGAGTCGCGGCTAGCATAGTTAATGAAACATCAGCAGAGCATATAAATCATCCTTTGGAAGAAAGGCATGATGCTGGAGAAAATCAAATTCCAGCAGAGAATGAAGAAATAGCAGATACATCAGCAGATGCCATCATAAGGGATGCTACAGAAGATTCGACTGCTGATCCACTTCATCTAGCAGAAAAAGCTGCGAAGAAAGGAAAAGGAAAGGCTGATTCAGCAGAAGAATCAATTCTCAATCAATCACCTGATCAGCAGATTAACATTGAAGAAGAAGAATTATCAGATACAGAATTCACAAAAAGGCTGGCATCTGGAGCATTCAATGAAACTCACTACCCCCGGGAAAAGTCTCGCAGAAGAAATGATGTAGAATCTAGTGCGATTTGAAATGTTGAAGATCAAGTCGAATCACTCATCAATTCTGGTTCATCGAAAGGAAAACCAGACAAAAGTATGTTAGCAGGACTGCCGGTGCAAACACCTCTCGCAGAACATTCGAAGGAAACACTCGTTGGTAATCAATCTGCTAACACATTAGAAGAGCAATTAGGTGCTGAAATGTCTCAACTAGAAGAAAATGATTCTGATGGAGAAGCTGAAGAAATTTACAATGCAAAGTTCCTAAGGAAAGAAACCACAGAATCAGAGGCTATTCTTCGAGTACCCCTCAATGGACTGCCAGGACGTCGCTATGGACTCCGAAGAATTAGTCAATGGTGTGCAAAGGTTCATCCCGAGGATGTACCTAATTCCGATTTAGGACCTATGGCTGAAGAAATAGAGCAGTTTGTTGATTCTGAAACAGAAAGAGCCATAGCAGATCTATTCTACAGTGAGTTGGATGAGTCAATACCTGAAGGACGTCTATTGGCAGCAGAGTTCCGTCGGTGGAAGAAGTTTGATTATATTATGTATCAACTCTACTTCGAAGAGAGGATGATATGCATTGCAGCTAAATGATTAAACTTCTGGAGATGTGAGGAACGTTGGTGCTTTGATTGGATTGATCAAGTTCCAGGGATGAAACAATTCTCGGATAAGCAAGTGATGTGCAGACTTCAAGCCATCCGAGAACACCGTTCCCTCTCGAAAACTGCTGGGTTACCCAAGTCCACCTTCGTACCTGATGGATACTCTGATGCTAGAGTCGAATTGTCCAAACGACAGGCTAAAGCTGCTGTTGCCTACGAGAAACGTTAGTTGGAGTATGAATCGCAACAAGAGGAGTGTCGGAAGGCTCGAAGAGAGGCACTGGCCACTGAGCGTGCTGCTCTGAAATTTGACTCTCGTGATGTGTTGTTGGTTAAGTTCCTGGACATTGATATTCAGGACATAATTGAGGAAGCTCAGAAAGCTGAAGCTCAAACTATCCAGGAGACCGCACAAGTTCTGGATGCAGCCCGTCGGATATTCCATGAGGAATTATGCTATCAGGAGTATGTTGCTGCAAATAACAGTCACGCACAGCAACCATATATTCCAACAAGTCGAGAACTTGTCACGACTACTTCCTTCAATGCCACTCCTATCTCTTCCATACAGATGGTCTTTCAAATGAATGCTGATATGGCTACTACCTTTGACTCGTACTTACAAGTAACCATTGATGAAAGAATATCAGGGGCAACAGCTAATCTAAGAAGAGAAGTTGATGAGATACGGGGAGATGTATCTCATGTCCAATCAGAGATCGCTGAAAACAAGCTGGCTATTTCTGAGAATAGGACAAGTCTTGAAGTTGTTCAAAAGGATTTAGCAGACACCAAGACTACCCTCGAAGACACGATTGTGGCCTATGGCACAAACTTTTTGGCTGCAATCAAAGAGGGGGAAGAAAGAAGAAAGGCTGACCAGGAAAGAAGAAAGAAAAATGAGGTAGAGTTAGCCATAAGAACAGAGGAAATAAGGAGAAAAGAAGAAGAAGCAAAGGAAGAGTTGAGACAAAAAGAACTAGTAGCTAGACTAGAGCTACAAAGAAAAGAACATGAAGCTAAGTTAGAATTGCAGAAAAAGGAACATGAACTTCAATTGCAAAATATTGCTATGGAACAAGAGAAGCTGGCCAAAGAACTGGAGCGTGAGGCTGCTGAAAGAGAAACAGGAGCAGCCCTGCTGGAGAACTTCATGAAATTCACCATGGAGAAGTTTGCTGACATTCAGAAGAACAAATCAGCTGACAGTGAAAAGGATAAACCAGCGCCCGGCTCATGAACGACAAGGTCAATTCTTTTACTTTCTGAATCCAATTTGTACTTAAACTTGCAATATCATATATGAAATTGGAGCAAATTTTGACAAAATCTTTTTGTCCACTTCTGAATTTTACTGGTGTGCTCTAGTTGATTTACACTTCTGGTGTACTCAACAAATTTGCATGTGGACATGACGATTATATTTTGATTGATGAACATGAATGCTTGCTGATTTAATGAGTGCTAGAATTTCTAGCATATTGCTTTGTTGCAAACATTTACTCATATTTAATCGAGAAATATTCCCCAGCACTTGTTGAGGGGGAATTTGACTTTAATCATTTCTGTTGCTTGAACCTAGTTGGAAAAACTCTGTGTTAGATTGATAGAATAGCATAGAATTGTAAAACACAGACATTCTTCCACTTATGGTCAGCAAATGATAGTAAGCTTTGATCGCACCAAAAAGGGGGAAATTGTTGGGAAATTGTTCCTAAAATCTCCCTTAGGAAAATTGTTGGGAAATTGTTCCTAAAATCTCCCTTAGGATTTATTTGTAAAAGGTTTTTTTGGATCAAACCTTATTTAGTTGGTCGATCATTTGCTGAAATCTAGAGAGTCTAACACAACTTGTAAAGTCCTGTATAAGTTGAACATCGAGTTGTAATAGACTAGTATGCTGAGAAGAATCCCTAGCAGAAACAAAGCAAATGATATCAGCATTCAACTGTCGAATTGCTAGAGAAGCAAGCCAACAAAGGATCACTAGCAAATGACTGAAAGCACGGCTGACAGAATGCTAAGGTGTTAGCATTCGAACCTTTCAGCATCGAAGCAAAGAGTCTGAAACAAAATAAGTCAAAGGATCGAAGGCAGTAAAAGGCTTCAGCAACTCCTAGCATAACTAAGGGCGAGACTCAAACGCTGAAGACAGACTGCCACTCTGACAAAAAGCTCACGCAAAAGGATAAGACTTTCCCGAAGTGGTTAGGAAAGTATAAGTCAAAAATAAAAGTGAGAGCCACAGACCAACCTCTTCAGATCAAGGAGCCGTTGAGTCTAACGGATAAGGAGATTCAAAGTTTGAATCTCCACCTATAAAAGACAGTCTCAGAGATGAGAGAAAAATACGGAACAACTTAGAGAAAACAACTTCGATAACTACTTTCACGACTTACAATTGCTCTACTCACTTTACTCATTCACGAACGCTCAAGCTAGAGATTCCTTTGACAAAGTGAACTTTGAAAGTAGTCAGTTGAGAGCTGTACAAAGTCTATCTAAAAGCTCCCAACAACCAGAAGTGTCACTCATTGAAGTACTGACACTCCATTGAAGATATTCTTGATTGCATTCAAGGATATTTCAATCATTGAGATTCCTTTCTTTTAGAAAAAAATCTAACAGTCGAACACCTGAAAAGGTTAAGACTAGAACGGGCGTCTAGCCATACTCAAGGAAAATCAGGAAGTGTCTATTTCTTCCATATCAGGCAAGGCAGGAGTTTCGAAGGTGTGCCCTTGACCCCCAGCCAAACCTTACCGGAGAAGCGCAGACTCACGGAGGATAGCTGTCAAGTAGCCAGGCCGAAAGCTCACTGCCTACTTAACTGGAAAGGCGATTCCTTGTAATCTGTATACTTTTCTAGTGAAATTCTTAGCGTTTCGGCTAAGGAGTGGACGTAGATCTATTTTGATCGAACCACTATAAATCCTGTGTGCATTTACTGTTTTATTAGTTTACTGTTCAAAGATCGATTTAAAAACCTAGCAACGGAGTTGCTAGTGTATATCTGAACACAAACTTAAGTCATAACTTGAGCTAACTAATTTTTGGGAAATAACATTAAGTGCAAGAGACGTAAAACAAATTCCGCTGCATTTCGTGTTAAGTTATCAACACGACGACTCTGATATTTCGGGACCAACAACTGCTCCGACCGGAGGGCAAGGCCGAGGATCTAATCTTGGAGCAGGACGAGGGGCTCCGGCAGGAGCAGGCCGAGGGGTCCCAGCGGCACCAGGACGAGGGCGGACCGCTGCAGCAGGTGGCGGGGCTCCGCGCACATCCAATCCAGTCGGGACGGTGAACAACCTGATGAGGGAGTTCAATGCCACTACGACCGGAGAGCTGGCATCCCTGCCGCCACCACCTCATATACTTCAAAATCCCGATGTCTCGAGGTTGGTGACGCAGGTGCAGAGAGCACAAGGCGCGCTGGAAGAGATGGCGAGGAGGTACGAGCTCCTCGAGAGAGAGAATCGGAGGCTGCAGTTGCAGAATAACAACAGACATCCAATAATTGAGGAGCCTCGAAGCACGGAAAGGAACGCTAGTAACCCCGCGAGGAATCTGGAGTCAGATTTTGACCGTACTGAAGGGATGACCACCGAAAGAACCCCAGAAGACCCTCCGACGCTCAGGAATCAGACCGGACAACTGAGCCAATCGGAGCTGCAGGCCGTTCAGCAGATCGAATGAAGATTTGAACAGAGATTCGGCCACCTCGAATCACTGCTATCTAGGATCCCGGGACTCCCCGCACCGGAGAGGACTATCTCGAGAAAGAGTTATGCAGAATCTCCGTTCTCACCGGATATCGCCAGGGCTGAACTCCCGGCCAGGTTCGCCCCACCTACTTTCGTCCTCTATGACGGAACCTTGGATCTTGAGAATCATATAGTCGTTTATCGGCAGAAAATGTTGGCATTGGCGATTCTGGGAGCCCTGATGGAGGCGTGTATGTGCAAGAGCTTCGGGTCGAGCTTGACGGGGCCTGCCCTACAATGGTTCATAAATCTGCCCCGAAGCTCGATATCCACTTTTGCCGAACTGCATCAATTGTTCCTACGGCAATATTCGAGCAGTAGGTGCCTCGATAAGCACCCAGACGATCTTTATGCCGTGATCCAGAAGTCGGGAGAACCTCTAAGGGCGTATCTCTCGAGATTTAATAAGGAGTTGGTCGCAGTACCTAACTGCCCAAATAGTACTGTCGTGCGAGCCTTCACGAAAGGTCTTGATGTGGATTCTGACCTCTATCGAGAGCTCTCCATCTATCCCTGCCAAACGATGGACGATGCTCTGAACCGCGCGTGGGCTCTCATCAAGTGGGAAGAAGATGAACCCTATCGGCGGGCACGCCGCAACAGCGGGAGACCGAACACACGAGAGGAGGGCCGCCGAGAGCAAAGAGACAGACGCCCTCCAAGGTCGCATCCGTACAGCAAACCACCTCAGGTTAACCACCTGGGGCCATACATCCCGGAATACACACTCTCCATCGCACCAGCTGACCTGGTCCAAAATGTACTCAGAAGGATGCCGGAGAAGGTGAAGTGGCCCCCAAAGATGAAAGCTAATCCGGCCGCACGCGACATTCAGAAGTTTTGCGAGTTTCATAATGATCACGGCCACACCACCGCAGATTGTCGCGCCCTGCGTCTCGAAGTAGTAGAGCTCCTCAAAAAGGGATACTTGGCTGAATACTTGTCAGACCGAAGAAAGAAGACATGGACTCGGGAGAAGCGTACAGAATAATCAGGGCCCGAAAGGGAAGGGGCACCAAAACCGGGGGATCGGAGATCAGCGGGATCACTAAGTCCGCAGCAAAGCGAGCTAGAAGGTTGACCAGGGAAGAAGCTATAGCCCCGCGGAAGAATCCGGGCCACCACCCAATTGAATTTACGAGCGAGGAGATTCCAGGGCTGAGCCACCCTCATGACGATGCCCTGGTTATATCATTACTCATATCGAACTGCCTCGTGAAGAGGATCTTGGTCAACAATGGGAGTTCGGCGAACATCCTATTCATGCACGCACTCAAGGAAATGGAGATACCGGAAGAGAAGATCGTTCGATCTCAGACCCCCTTGATTGGTTTCAACGGCGGCGTCCAGATGACGGTTAGGACGATAGTTCTCCCAACATACTGCGGGGGAACGCATTACGACGTACCGTTCATGGTCGTCGATGCTCCTAGCGCTTATAACGCCCTGCTAGGGTGACCCTGGTTGCACCAATTAAAGGCTGTCCCATCAATGTTTCATCAAGTGGTCAAGTTCCCAACGGCAGGAGGGGTTTGTACAATCCGAGGTGAGCAAAACGCCGCCAAAGAATGTTACTATGCGAGCTTCAAGGCGGTATGCACTCAACAGCACTTCGCCAAAAGCGAACCACTACCTCCCGCAGGGGAGTCAGAGAAAACAGAGGAGGTCGAACTTGATCCAACCGACCCTACAAAAAAGATGAACATCGGAGCCGGGTTGGAGCCTGGGGTTCGGACTCAATTGATCGAATTTCTCAGTAATGAGAAGGAGGTATTTGCGTGGTCGCACAGAGACATGGTAGGCATCGACCCAGAAGTGATGACGCATAAATTACAGGTCGATCCAAATCATAAACCTGTGCAACAAAGAAAGAGGAAGTTCCCTGCTGAAAAGAACGAAGCAATCAATGAAGAGATACAGAAGTTGTTGGACATCGGATCCGTTCGGGAGGTGAAATACCCGACGTGGCTCGCCAACGTCGTGGTAGTCAAGAAGAAGAATGGGAAGAACCGGGTGTGTGTTGACTACACAGACCTGAACAAAGCATGTCCAAAAGACCCGTACCCGTTACCCCACATCGATTGTATCGTCGATGCGACCTCAGGGCACGAGCTACTAAGCTTTATGGATGCATTCTCGGGGTATAACCAAATCCTCATGCATCCCGAAGATCAGGAGAAGACAACCTTTATGACGAGCAAAGGGATATACTGTTACAAGGTCATGCCCTTCGGGCTTAAAAATGCAGGCTCAACGTATCAGAGGCTCGTGAATAAGATGTTCGAGCCACTTATCAAAAAGACGATAGAAGTGTACATTGATGACATGCTTGTGAAATCCAAGTTCGCAAACGACCACGTTGGTCACCTGCGCCAAGCATTCGAGATTCTCAACAGGTACAGGATGAAGTTAAACCCCGCAAAGTGTACGTTCGGGGTAGCATCAGGAAAATTCTTGGGGCACGTAGTCACCATGCGAGGAATAGAGGTGGATGCCACTCAAATTCGGGCAGTCAGAGGGATCGCACACCCGAGAAGTCCGAAGGAGGTCCAAAAACTCACGGGTCGGCTGGCGGGCGCTTAGCCGCTTCATTTCCAGATATTCGGACCGCACGCACGAATTCTTTCAAGTCTTGTGGAAGAGGAAGAAGTTCGAATGGACGAACGAGTGCACAAGGGCACTCGAGCAACTAAAAGATTACCTCGCTAGCCCGCCACTCTTGTCCAAACCGGAAAAAGCAGAGACGTTATTGCTCTACTTGTCTGTATCAGAGCATGCACTTGGAGCGGTCCTCGTTAAGGAGGTGGCTGGGAAGTAGCGGCCAGTACATTATGCAAGCAAACCACTGCTCGACGCTGAGACGAGGTACATGGCACTCGAAAAATTGGCACTGGCACTGGTGACGACATCACGCAAGTTGAGGCCTTACTTTGAGTCTCATCCCATTAAAGTAGTCACATCCTATCCACTGCGGACCGTGTTCTTGAAGCCGAGCCTATCTGGGCGACTACTAAAATGGGCAGTGGAGATCGGAGGCTACGACCTCGAGTTCGAGCCACGAACTACAATCAAATCACAAGTGCTGGCCGACTTCATCGCCGAATTCACCACCAATCTCCAGGCTGATGCAGAAAGAGAGATAGCGAGCTTGGAGATCAAAGAGACAGCCGCGGAGCCTTGGATCCTACAAGTAGATGGATCAAGTAACATTCATGGAAACGGAGCAGGGATAAGGCTCCGAAGCCCGATGGGGGAAGTATTCGAAAAGGCTATCCGCCTAAACTTTGAGGCCACGAACAACGAAGCAGAGTACGAGGCATTGGTACGGGGAATGCAGCTCGCCAAAGAGTTGGGAGCCCGCTGCCTACAAGTGCAAGGAGATTCACAACTCGTGGTCATGCAGATGGAGGACCATTTCCAGGTTAAAGAGCCCAGGTTACAGAAATATTGCGACCTGGCACGGAGGATGAGAGAAGAATTTGAGATCTGCGAATTAAAGCACATCGCCCGAGAGAAAAACGCCGAAGCAGATGCGTTAGCAAATCTGGCTTCCACCAAACAGTTGAACAGAACAGGCCCATTGTAATAACATGGGCCGAAGAGCCAGCCGCCCCAAAGGCTGAGATCATGGATCTAACGATTGGTGACTCATGGATCGAGCCAATACGAAAGTACATCGAGTCCGGAACCCTACCCGAGGATCGAACCGAGGCTGTGCGACTGACCAGGTTGGCGGCAAAGTACACAATCCACAACAAAAGTTTGTACCGAAGATCGGTCGAAGGACCACTTCTCAAGTGCCTCGAACCAGCCGCTGGGCAGGCAATCCTTATGGAGATACATGAAGGGGATTGTGGAAGTCACCAAGGGGCCAGGCCACTGGCACACAAAGTAATCTCAGCAGGCTTCTATTGGCCGACATTACGAAAAGACGCTAGAAACTACGTGCAAAGCTGCGAGGCATGCCAGAGGTTCGAAGTCATGAATCAAAGCCATGCAGAGCCACTCCACGCTACGATCGCAGCGTGGCCCTTCATGGCTTGGGGGATGGACATAGTTGGAAAGCTGCCTAAAGGAGTCGGACAGAAGGAATACATCTTAGTAGCCACCGACTACTTCACCAAGTGGGTCGAAGCAGAAGCCTTCGCCAATGTGAGAGAGCAAGAAGTAATCAAGTTCTTATGGGTCCACATCCTTTGCAGATTCGGAATACCCAAGGAGATCAGAACGGATAATGGCACACAATTCACAGGACGGAGAGTACAGGAATTTTGCAACCAATATAACATCAAGCTTGTGTTTTCCACACCAAGATACCTGGAAGCTAATGGACAGGCCGAGTCAACAAATAAGACTATCATGGAAACAATGAAGAAAAGACTCGAAGCCCACAAATCAAAGTGGGTGGAGGAACTACCAGGGGTCCTATGGGCCTATCGAACCACTCCAAGGACATCAACAGGAAGCTCCCCGTTCGCCCTAGCTTACGGTGAGGAAGTCGTCATTCCAGCAGAAGTTCGGGACGGCAGTCTACGTGTGGAAACTTGCCAAGAGGAAGAGAACTACGAGAAGATGCTCAAAAACCTGGAGCTGATCGATGAAAAGAGAGACCAAGCGCTACTTAGCATGGCTCAGAGAAGGAAGCAGGTCGAAAGGTTTTTTAACAAGAAGGTCCGCATGCGAACTTTCAGGGAAGAAGATTGGGTTCTAAGGAGAGTCTTTCAGAATACCAAAGACAAAAGTCAAGGGAAGCTCGCACCCACGTGGGAAGGTCCCTACAAAGTCACCAGAGTTGTAGGTCGAGGCGCCTACCACCTGGAAGACCACGACGGAAGGGAGATTGGAAACAACTGGAACATCAAGCACCTCAAGAAGTATTATTTCTAAGGGGAAGGAGTTCGACGGACTCGATATCCCAGATACGCTTTTCTAAAGCCCTACTCTATTTTCAATTCCCATTCACTCTTAATTAGTTATACTGACTTGAGCATCGGAGGAGCATCGCCCAACTCCTCACGAATCATTCTTGCAGAAATGTAAAGTAACTGCCGACACAAGGAAAAAACGAGCTCGATCCAGATAAACACACCCTATCCTATTTCATTTCAAATTATTCTCTCTCTTCTTCCAATCGATCACTAACTTAAGCATCGGAGGGGTGATGCCTCAGCATCAGAACAGTTGTATGAATATGAAATTTCAAGAGCAAGATCAAAGCATCTATTAAAGTGCAAGGAAAATAAATCGTTTGCAGAAAAGTAAAATTGTTCGGACAAAAAAGTAAAAGGTTCAGAAAGTTTAAAGACATTCAAGCGGCAGCAGAGTCATCTGGAGTCGGGCCGGGTCCCTGGTTCGGGGTCTGGTCAGGCATCGGCTCGGACTGCTCCTTCGGACCATTGCCTCCTTGGGAAGAATCCTCGAGCAGCTTCTGATCTTGCTCGGCGTGCTGCTGCTCGGATTCCTTCTCCTGCTCCCGCTCCTGCTCCTCCACCTCCGGCTCTGGCTCATCCAGCACGCTAAGGTCGAGGTTTGGGAACTTCCGGGAAATCCTTTCCCGGACCTCACTCTCGACCTGCTCGGAGAGGGTCTAAAAGAAGATTAGATGAATACGAAAAGCTCGAACAAGTGGGGCCTGAAAGAAGGCGTACCTCGTACGTCTCGGCGAAGTGAGGGGAGGTGATGAGGGCCTCGAATTCCAGCCCCTCGCCCGTCTGCATAAGAGCGATCCGCTCCTCATACTTCGACACCTCGGCCAAATAACTCTCACGCTGAGTCTTTAGCCGGGAGTCAAGGGAGAGGAGCTGATCGTTCCTCATCTTTAAGTCCGCAGCCAGCTTGAGCGAGTCTGCCCTGGCCTCCGAGGCCATCCGACGAGCATCTTCGAGCTCCGCCTGCATGGCATCCGCCTCCTTCCTCGTCGACTCCGCCCTCGCCTCCGCCGCAGACACCTGTTCCTCCGCCCAGGAGAGCTTCTCGTTCAGGGAGTCCACATACTTCTTCAAGGAGTCTCGCTCCTTGCGAAGATTGAAGATCTCCCCGACGCACTTATCGCCGAACACGTCGAGTTCGCGACGGATGGCGTCGAGCTCCACCTGAGCCTGCGAACCATAATAGAAATCAGAAAGGATTTTCACTACAATAAGTATAATGGCCCAGGATAAGATCCGAACCTGGAGCTGGAGAAGCTGGTATCGCGCCAGGCGTGCCTGGGCAGTCCCCGCCTGGTCCATGGCGGTAGGGTTGGTCAGCATCTACTGGGCGCGGACCAGGAACAAATCCACCACCGGGTCCGGTGGAGTCGTGGCGGTAACCGCGGCCCTGTCGAGGTCCTCACGCCTCGACCCATAATCCCCGGAGCGGTGGCGGCTGCGGCGTTCAAACTCCTCCGATCTCCTGTCCCTCCGCTTCTCCCACTCATCGAACCTTGGTGGGGCCTCCTGGCAGGACCGGGAGGAAGAGACCTCGACCGTCACCCCTTCTTGGGGCTTGAAGGGCGGCGGAGGTGGAGGTGGAGGTGAGGGTAGCTTCTCGATCTCCGGGCGTTTCGGGGGATTTGGAGGTCGACGACGGGGCTCCTCCTCGTCCCTCACCCTCTTCTTATCCCTGAGGGCAGCCGCGACCCGGTCCGCAGAAACTTGGGGGCGACGGCGGGTCATCTCAGCCGGCAGAGCATATAGTTCTCCCTTCCCGCTGAGGTAGGTGGTCGAAGTGACAAAGCGCCTGTTCTGAACAACAGGCCACTCCCGATCGCCCACGGTAATGTTGTAGCCCCGATTGACTCTGGCTTGCTCTTCCGAGGTGAGCTCCGGACGAGGGTGATCTGCAAGAAAATAAAACGGAATGTCAGACAAGGTTGATTTAAATAGCTAAACCAGTTCGCAAGGAACCAGAAACCCACGGATGGGGACACCGCCGTGTCGGATGAACTCAGGATGCTCCTCGTTCATCCTGAGGTAGAAGAAGCTCGTCCACCAACCCGGGGAGTTCGACGGGGGCTTCTTAATCAGCGTGGAGTACCCGGTGGACCACCGGGTGAAATAATAGTAGTGCTTGTCGGCGCACTGGTTGAAGCGGTACATATAGTGCCACTCCCGGACCGTCGGGCACCCTAACCCCAGGTCCATCCACATCAGGAGGACCCCGACCAGGTGGCACTAGCAGTTCGGTGCGAGCTGGAAGGGAGACAGGTTGTAGGAGGCTAAGACCTCCGAGAAGAAGGGGTGCACGGGCAGCCCGACCCCATTCTCCATCACTGCCGTGTAGAAGGCCACATGGCCCGGGGGG
The DNA here is from genome assembly GCA_026898455.1 of Plectranthus barbatus. Lineage (NCBI taxonomy): Eukaryota > Viridiplantae > Streptophyta > Magnoliopsida > Lamiales > Lamiaceae > Plectranthus > Plectranthus barbatus. Next base: position 41,278 of record JAPKLW010002585.1, read on the forward strand.
GGGATCGAAACAGCGGTTCGACTGGCACGGAATGCAAAACCACACGTCCTTGATCGGGATATTGTCAGCGAGGGCCCGGATTGCCTCCCTGGTAACCGTAGACCCGGCGCCCAGCACCCGATGAGTGCGCCAATCCTCTGGCAGGACATAATCGCCAACCACCTCGGGCTCCTCCGTCGCCTCCCCGTATCCTTCAACTTTGGCCGCTCGGCCGAATCCGCCGGCCTCTCCGCCGGAAGCCATCCGTTCCAGCCCATGGAATGCGTCGGTTAGGACCCTATCGTCCGCCGAATCCGAATCCGAATTCGAACCCGGCGCCGCCTGACTCGCGCTCGGGCCAGCCCTCTCCGGCCCCTGGAACAACAAGCTCCAGTCCGGCCCAACAAAATCTTGGGCATTCGGCGCCCTAGGTGGTGAGGGCGTAAAAGGGGGCGTCGAACCCTCACGATCAATAGGATCAGAACTCATCTTAAAATTTTAGACTTCGGGTTAAATTAACCTAAGAAGAAAATAAAAGGGGGAGGCGCGAGCCCCGGTCAGCTCAACTCCCCACCAAAAACCAACCCCACGGCGTAGCAAGAACCGCGAAAACCAGAGAAAAGAAAGAAATCCGTCAAAGAAGAGAAGGAATGTCTAGAAGTTTACCTGAGAATTAGAAGAAAGAACCACCCGTAAGATCGTAGCCGCAACGGTGTTTTGGATGTCGGAGAACAAGAACAAACTCGCCGGAAATCGCACGAATCGAAAGAGAGAAAAGTGTTTTGCTTGGGGGAAAGTGAGGGACACGAATCCCAAACGGCGGTTATTAACTCGAAATGCCCCCTCAACTTCTCCAAAACCGCCCCCGGTTTTTTTGGAAATTACGCAACTGCCACTGGCTTTTGCCGCCCAGATTTCAAACCCATTAAAGGCAGCTCGACGAGAGCAGTTCGACAAAAAGTAGCTCGCCAAAGACAGCTCGCTCAAAACAGTTCGAACGATGCCGAGCGACGAGAAAAATTATCTTCCCTGGAGACCCGCACCCAGGCGCACACCATATAAGACCCCACAACTATGAGTCTAACTCATTAGGGGCTCACCAGGTGGTCAGAAAAATTAATAAGGCAGAACTCGAACTGCCCCAAGTAAACGCCGCAGATTCGGGTCCGCGGCGATGGCACCCGTAGCAGCTTTCTGGGGCTGCACGGGCCGGGACCCCCACAGAGGAACTGGTCCTGGGAGCCAAGAGGTGCTTAGAAAGCACCCGAATGATACCGGACCACTCCCGAGGTGGTCCGAAGGACCGCAACCTGGGAAATATCTCCGTATATCGGACCGCCAATTTTTTGACTTAACTGACCACTACGAAAACTAATCAGCTAAGTCAAAGGGGCTATTGTTGGAGGTCCGGACCTGATCCGACCCGATAAAAGTAATGGGCAGGATCCTAACCGCGGGCCAAGCCCGTTATCGACCCAACAACAGGAAAAGCATCCGGTTCGAGCTGAATAGGATCAAGCAAGGAGCAGTTCAAACGATGGGAGCAGCTCGCATAGCACCGAAAGGAGTCTGGTCAGCAGCTCGATCTAGTTCGATTTCAACAAAGAAGGGAGCTCGATGAAAGAACCACTCACCTCGCTCGCTTAAACATCTCAACGGGTGGACCAACGGCTGCCACTGATAAGCTCATTATTTTACTCGCTTATCTATATTATTTTCTACTATTTTATGTAGTTTTATTGAGTTTATATATATATTATGTGCATGAGTCTATATTAGGTGGTATTATGCGCGTTTTGGTGTTTTTGTAAGGTTTTAGGCCTAAATTCACGAGGAAACCGTTCCGGAAGCAGTGACGTGTAAGAGTAGCAGTGACGATTTCTTCCACAAGAGGAATTCGAGCTATTGGCACATGGCAATGGATGATGCTTTGAGTTAGCTCTCCAACGCAACTGGAATTGGGTCAATCGGAGTTCGGGAGAGAAAGTTATGGCCAAAACCGTGAGACCGCGCAGGAGGGGCGAAAAGCTGCGTCGACAGATGCCAACTGGCATCGATCGACGACGACCAAGAAGGCTCGTTGATCGACGTGGATTCCCCACGATCGACGCGAGATGTTTTCTGGAGCGAAAATTCGATTAAATTCGGATTTATTCATATCTTTAGCCCTAGATTTGATAGGATACACATCCACCACTATAAATAGCCTACTAAACTCGATTTTTGAGCATTCCTTATCATATTTTCGCTCTACAATTTGGTTTTGAGAGTTTGGAGACTTGGGAAACACGAAACCCTTTATTTTTCTTGTAAGTTCTTTTATGTTTATGCAATTTAATATGTTTTCTTTTAGATTTCTATATGCGATGAGTGGCTAGAAACCCTAGCGGGTTCTAGGGTTTGAATAATATTATGGATGCATGTTAGGATTAATTAATTAGGTTCATGATTCCTGTGTTTATTCTATAATTCTAGATTAATTCAAGGACCGAGAGGTGACGATTAATTTAGATGTCTAGCTATTGATAGAAGGACCGAGAGGTGAATATTAATAGTGGGAATAGGAATACATGATACGATCTACACTATCCAAACAGATGTACTAGATGTAGGAATTGAACTGATTTGCTTATCAGATTGACTAATTTGGTGTACTTTGAGACCGAGCGGAGATGAGTCACTAATTAGTAATCTAGGTTATATTTGCCAAACAAGGAAATATAACATTGTTGCAGTATTCCACCTGTTAAATTAATTGGCTCCTACATGTTATCCATAATAAGAGTTCTTCCCTAGAATCTGTGCTCCTTTAATTTGCTTTCAAAACTCCTTTAATTTTCAAGTATCGTTATCTTTAATTTCGAAGTTAAAACCCTGATTTTGAATTCCTCAAACAATGAATCTTAGGATCATAGCTAGTATATAGGATAGTTTCCCCACACAATTCCCCTGGATCGATAACCTTAGGGTTTACAAATTTATTTGCCGCTGTTATTATAATTAATCTGTTAGAAATAGCAGTGATCAGCCACGCGGAGGATTCGTAACTGCCAGGCCCCACTACCAGCCAACCTCCCCGATAATCGCGGGCTCGACTCTAGGTGGTTGAAGACGGCGCGGAAACCCTAGGGCTACAAGATATCCTATAAATATTTCACCAAATCAGGGAAAAAGGGGGGACGACTGTTAAGAACGCTAGTGCTGAGCCTTCTACACCACACTTATATCAACTTTTTGTTTCAACACTTATAGCAATTTTAATCAATAGTTTAGTCGCTAGCATTTCTTGTACGCCTGCATAAACCATTCTAGTTCGCCCTATCCCTGTAATAGTTTTCATATTATATTATATTCCAGTTCTCGGGGCTCCGATCCGTATTCAAATCGAACCTCAACAGCTACCGACCCTTGCTTCTCGACCAGAAGCCGAGGAGCTAGAAGAAGTCGCTATAGATGAGTCAGACCCGACTCGTACCATTTTCGTAGGGGCAGAGCTCTCCTCCGAAACCAGGAGCGCCCTTGTGGAGTTCCTTCGGGGCAAGATTCATATATTTGCTTGGTCACACCGAGACATAATTGGAATCGACCCTTCGGTCATCATGCATCACTTCCAGGTCGACCCCAACTGCAGGCCAGTACAACAAAGAAGGCGAAAATTATCTGCAGAGAAAAATCAAGTGATAAACGAGGAAGTGCAGAAGCTCATTGACATCGGGTCAGTCCGAGAAGTGCACTATCCCACTTGGCTCGCCAATGTGGTTGTCGTCAAGAAGAAGAATGGCAAAAATTGAGTCTGTATCGATTTCACGAACTTGAACAAGGCTTGCCCGAAAGATCCTTATCCCCTACCGCACATTGACGCCATTGTCAATGCAACTGCGGGCCATGAGCTCCTTAGTTTCATGGACGTGTTCTCCGGGTATAATCAGATTCAGATGCACCCTGATGATCAAGAGAAAACCGCTTTCATCACCAGCCAGAGCATCTACTGCTACAAAGTGATGCCCTTCGGGCTAAAGAACGCCGGCTCAACATATCAGCGTCTCGTTAACTCCATGTTCAGAGAAAAGATTGGCAAAACTATGGTGGTTTACATCGACGATATGCTCGTCAAGTCACTTAGTTCTCGAGACCACGTGGCTCATCTGGAGGACGCCTTCCAAACCTTAGAAAAGTACAACATGAAGTTGAATCCGGCGAAGTGCTCTTTCGGGGTGTCATCTGGCAAATTCCTCGGTCATATAGTAACTTAGAGAGGAATAGAGGCAGATCCGACGCAAATCAGGGCCATTCAAAGCATAGAGCACCCGAAATCACCAAAAGAGGTGCAAAAGCTAACTGGGCGTCTTGCCGCCCTCAGCCTCTTCATATCACGCTACTCATAAAGGACCGATCCTTTCTTCATTACACTACGTTAGGGGAAGCGGTTTGAATGGGCTGAGGAATGTGCGAAGGCACTCGAGGAGTTAAAGGCCTACCTAGCTAGTCCTCCGCTGCTATCCAAACCCATCGACGACGAGACTCTGTTGCTCTACTTATCAGTGTCAGATCACGCGGTTGGAGCCGTCCTGGTACGTGAAGTTGATGGCAAACAGCACCCAGTGTATTACGCCAATAAGTCTCTGCTAGACGCAGAAACACGGTACACCGCACTGGAAAAACTCGCGCTGACACTCGTGAATGTCGCTCGAAAGTTATGACCCTACTTCGAGGCGCACTCTATCAAGGTGATTACGGCATACCCCATAAGAGCCGTATTATCAAAACCAGACTTATCTGGAAGATTACTCAAATGGGCCGTAGAGGTAGGTGGCCACGGAATCCAGTACGAAATAAGGACCACCATTAAGTCACAAGTGTTAGCCGATTTCTCTACAAATCTTCAACTCAAAGTAGAACGCGAGGTGGCCCACGTGACGAAAGCTGATGAAAATGCCGGGGTATGGTCTCTAAAAATCGATGAAGCCAGCAATATGCACGGTAACGGAGCCGGAGTGGTTCTGACAGACCCACACGGAGGGAACTACGAACGAGCCCTACGACTCAATTTTCCAGCCACGAATAACGAGGCCGAGTATGAGGCACTCGTCCAAGGAGTTCAACTAGCCTTAGAACTCGGGGCTCGCAGAGTTCGGGCGGAGAGCGACTCCCAGGTGGTAGTCAATCAAGTAGACGGCACTTACGCCGTAAAAGAGGAACGTTTAAAGATATACCACTCCCTAATCGAGAGATTAAAAGAGAAGATGGACGAGTGGGACCTCCGTCACGTTCCTCGAGAATCAAATGCCCGGGCAGATGCCTTGGCAAGCCTAGCCACCACCAGCTCCTCTCAGAACATCTGACCAATCCCCGAGGTCTGGTTGTTAGCACCATCCGTCACCACGCAGAATAGTGTTGCACCTGTCAGTCATGACGGGGACGACTGGAGAACTCCCCTCGTCCGGCATTTGACCGGAGAACCTTCCATTGGCGATAAAAATGAGGTGACAAAGATCGAAAGAATGGCCGCTCGATTTACTTTGATCAACAACAAGCTGTATCGGCGATCACTTGGGGGACCCCTCCTCCGATGTATCGCCTCACCTGAGATCGAGGAAGTATTAACAGAGATACACGAGGGTGACTGTGGAAACCATGTCGGGGCTCGATCACTGTCCCACAAAGTGATCACAGCCGGATTTTATTGGCCTACTCTGAAAAGAGATGCGGCCAACCACGTTAAAAAATGCGATAGCTGCCAACGCTTTGAAGCGTCAACTCACAAGAATGCGGAACCACTCCATGCGTCAATCACCCCGTGGCCATTCATGGTATGGGGGATGGATCTAGTAGGTCCCCTCCCCAGAGGGACCGGGCAAAAGGATCATATCCTCATGGTAACGGACTACTTCACCCAGTGGGTAGAGGGTGAAGCCCTAGGAAAAACCCGGGACCTAGAAGTAATCAAGTTCCTGTGGAAACACGTTTTATGCTGCTTCGGAATCCCAAAGGAAATACGCACTGACAATGGACGACAGTTCGCCAGTGAGAGGATGCAGACCTTTTGCAATACATACGGGATAAAATTAGTATTCTTTACGCCCCGGTATCCTGAAGCAAACGGCATGGCATAGTCCACAAAAAAAATAGTGGTCGCAACTCTGAAGAAAAATTGACCCCGCATGGCTCTGGGTGGGTAGAAGAGCTCCCCGCAGTTCTTTGGTCCTATCGAACCACTCAGAGGGCCGCCATTGGAGCCATGCCTTTCTCATTAGCATATGGGATCGAGGCTGTGGCACCGGTCGAAATCATTGCTCATAGTCCAAGAGTGGAATTTGCGAACGAAGCAGAAAACCCAGACTTACTTCAAACTAACCTTGAACTCATAGACGAAGTAAGAAATGATGCGGCGACCAAGGCCTCTCAACGACGACTCCAGGTAGAAAGATTCTACAACAAGAAACTAAAGCTCAAAAATTTTCAAGAGGGGGATCTAGTCTTAAGAAGAGTATTCCAGAATATGAAGGAGTCCGGAGCAGGAAAGCTAGCACCCAACTGGAAAGGTCCCTACAGAGTGACCAAGGTAATAGGACATGGGGCCTATCAACTTGGGACCTTAGAAGGAGGAAGGGTACAGAATAGTTGGAATGCCAAACATTTGAAGAAGTACTACCCTTAGTACACAGATACGCGCACTCTAACCTACCTTTACATTTACTTCATCATTATTTATTCATAGAACCATTACTAACTTGAGCGTCGGAGGGGCGATGCCTAGGCATCGCTCACCCTGACCACCTACCACTTGTTTCGCAGCTAAGTCCAAAGGTCGCTACCGGGGAATAAAAGGGCTCAAACCCGAGTCGTGCCACTCCTCGACACCGACCCCTACACTTACACATAAAACATACAGAATAAGCATTCGAGCATTCAAAACATCCAACAAGTTGAAGAGTAAAAGCATTAAAGCACATTGGATGTACAAGCAGAGTCGCGAACATTTATAAGGACAAAAACAAAAAAAAAGAGTATTTCAACAACATCCAGTTACAAAAGATGAATGAACTAAGAGAAAAAGTCAAGCAACAGCTTCATCTTTGTCTCCTTTCTTCTGCGCCTCCTCCTCGGCATCAACATTCAGGAAGCTATTGGCCTCCTTCTCCTCGAGGCTCTTAGAGGCATCCAAGTCCACAGTAGGCACCTCGGTCACGATCTTCGGGTCGGTCTCGGTCACCCCCACCTCAGTGTTAACTGGTGGAGGGGTCGGAGGGCGTGTAATGTTGTCTGTATCGAACCCGGGGCACCTCCGACCGACCAAAGAGCAGATAGATTTGGTCACCATACCAACCAGAATATCGAAGGTTGGCTTGAAGGAGGGGTTCGCCACGAGATGTTCCATGTTTACCCCAGTACCCCCCTTCAAAGCCTCAACCTCGGCCTCTTGCCTCTGCTGCTCGGCCACCCTCTCTTCTTGCCCTTTCCCGAATTGAGCCTTGAAAGACTCCAGCTCCTCCTCCTTCTTGGCAGACTTGGGCTCAAAGTCGTCTATCGCCCTCTTGAGCTCGCCTTCCAGCACCTTGCATCGGTTCGAGAGAGTGGTGCGCTCTTTCTTCAACTCTTCATATTTCTTGCACCACTCCTCGGAACCGAGTCGAGCATCTTTCAACTCCTCGGAGACTTGCGAAAATTTATCAGCAATATCCTTGCGCTTCTTCCGCTCGGCTTCAAGTTCCTTCCTCAATTGGCCAATCCCCTCGCTCGCAGAATCAAACGATTTGATGAGCTTTTCGGTGTAGATGGCGAACTCCCGAGTAGTCTGCAACAAAAATGAATATTAAACCTAGACGAACACAACGAGTCACAAAGTCGAGAGATTACCGATTGTAGCTTCTCCTCTATTAGGAAGGAATCGCGCGCATAGGCGCTATCGAAGTCGTCCACCTTGATATCACCATCCAACATCTTCTTTACGTAGATAGCGTAGGCGAACATCGAGGAGGAGATGTCAGCTGCCGAACTAGTGCCAGCAAGGACGACGTCCAAGTTTTTCGGCTGGTCAGATGATGCCGAGCGAGCCCTCGAGTCGTCACCCTCCTTGGTAGTCTTCCTCTTCCTCCGATCACTACACCTCGGTGGTGGAAAGGCCCGGGTCGGTGGGATAGGAAGCCCCGGAGGATGACTCGACGGGTTTACATTCGAAGATTTTGTGGCCGGCCCAGAACTGGCCGCATCCCCCGTACGAGGAGTTGTGGAAGCACGGGGAGTGTCCGAGGCGCGCTTCTTTGATGGCGGTTGCTCTTCCGTTGGTGTGGAGGAGCTCACTTCTCTCACACGCTTTTCAGCATGCATAGCCGCGAGCAGGTCAGTTGGGCTCAGTCCAGCCATGTCAGGTGGCAGCAGTTTTTTCTTTCCCTCCTTATTTGTCCAGTGCTCGGCACCAACGCTCCTCTTACCCCTCACCAAAGTAAACTTGCGATTCATCCGCGAGTAGGCTATATCTATGCGGCTGCCCTCCTCAGTAGTAAGGACCTTTTGTTTATACCCTGCGAAACATACAAAAGATAGAGTTAATAACTAAAGAATCAAGACACACCGAGCACCACACTTAGGGAAGAGATGCCGCACTCATAGGCACACCACCCTCAGACAAAAACTCTGGTTCGGTGTGACTCATCTCGGCCCAAATCCAGAGGTTCTTCCACCAAGGAGTATTCTACGCACACTTCGTAATCATTGCCTCTGGCAGAGAATCCCTCTTCGATAGGAAGTAGTAACCAGCTTCGTATCGAACCAGTTTATATAAATAATGCAACTCTCGGAGAGTTAGATAACCGAGCCCTGCATCGTAGAATGCGAGAAGCATCCCCAACATATGGCACCAACTAATAGGAGCCAGTTGAAAAGGAGCCAACCCGTATGATAAAAGTACCGCACTGAAGAAGGCGTGTGGAGGAAAAGCGATGCCGTATTTGATCACCGGCAAAAAAAGGCCACCTCGTCAATTTGCGGTGGTCTACAACACCGTTCTTCGGGCCTGGGAAGCGTGTACTTCATATTATGACATGCAACCCCAGCCGAATACCTTTTTACAGCATCTTCGGTGGCAATGGACACTGCTTGTCGAACCAGGTCCTCGGGATTCTCTTGGTCATTCCTAACGAATGATATGTCTCTCACTATCGGTTCAAAAGAGTCCTTGATTGGTTTTGTATACTAAAAGCGTTTATTATAATGAGTATACGACAATTTATTTCTCCTATTTGTTAACAATCTTACATGAACAATGGTATCCTCTTGTCTCACCGATAGGGACGATCATACGGTGTGTTGTAGATCGTAGAAGACAGTATGATCACTTGACCTAGTGAGACATAAACCTGATCACAACCGAGACAGCGTATGAGAATACGTCTGTCCGGATAGCTGCGGCATTGTCGGAATAAGTAATCTGCCTTGGTTACTTGGCATTCTGGTACACAGAGGTGGCGTATTGATGGACCGCAGTGAGATGTATTCGTCTGTCTGACATCAACGAATACAAGATCTCGTTATATTGATTGAGTCCAAACCCTAACGAAGGTTCAGGGGTTTGCACGGGTTGACTGTTGCGTTGACTTGCCATGGTGGAGAGCCTAAGTAACGTGCTCGTATATCCGCATCTGGGGTAACAGCAATTCGTGTAGTACTGCCTGAGACTGAGTTTATGTAACCATATCCGAGTAATAGGATGGGGACATTCCCTGAGGAGCTCAATAACATTCATCGTGCCAAAGTCCTGCAGGCTGATTAAGTTCAGGCACGAGTGATAAGGATTAAGTGGTACTACTCAGGTATAATAAGATATTAATTAATTGTAGTTAGAGCTTGTCAGAGGCTTCGATTAATTAATGGATATCCGGTAACCTTAAATATGGGGATTTTCAATTAATGCAGCCCGTTCTCATAACGTGGTAATAAAGGGGTAGGTCAGTATTAATTCTGTGGTGAAAAAGAATTAATATTAATTAATTAATTATGTCCTGGGTTGTGGACATGGGAATTAATTAATTTATAGGCCCACTTTATTATTTGCATTAGGTCCCAGGTCTGACCCAAATAAATATGCTGAATTGAGCCCAGGAGCCCATTAGGGTTTACAACCCTAGGTCTATAAATAGACAGCTCTCTCTCATAAGTTGTAACATAGTAGAAACACACTAAACCTAGGAGAGAGAGAGAGGGGCGCCGATCTTATCAGAGAAAGGAGGAGAATTTCAATTCTGGTCCTGCTCAAACCACTAATCTACGGAGTCCTCACTAGTAGTAGATCTGAACAGCATTGGGATACAGATCTGAAGATCTGATCTGGAGAACAGAAATGTTATTTCTTTTTTTTTTTATCTTTTGATTTTATTTTAAGAAATTAGATTTCTAATTTCCGATTCTGCAGATAAAATCAAATTGCGTGGTTGAATTGAAGTTGGAAATTCAAACGCAAAAGATCGGATCAGACTCGACGGAATTACGCTAATCCCTTAATCCAAAAATCTGAGTATTAAATTCATAGGAGCATGCTAGGGTTTGTTATGTATTTAATTGTGCACAATACCCATAAATCGATCCGGTTCAAATTAGTTTTGGTGATTCGGTTCACGGGAAAACCCTACAATTGGTATCAGAGCCAGGTTTATGATTTATGGCTCTGTTGTGCATAATTGAATTCTATATGTGATAAACACTCACTTTGTGCATTCTAATGATATAGATTAGCTTACTTTTGACCTCAAATTGGATTGTTATGTGGTGTTTTCATGCATTATCTTTATTCTTTAAGGAAATATTACGTTTGGTTTGATTTGTGGTTATTTATGCATATTTCATGCACAGTCGAGTTGTTTACGAGATCTAACCAAGTACCATGGGGCCAATCGATGCTAACTTGCATAGAAAAAAGTAAAAAGTCAGAAAATACTTAAGACCATGCCGAATTCACGTTCGTGACGTTATCGGCGACCTAAATGACACACTCGGTGATCGCCGAGTTTGTAGATGGGTCACCGAAGTGGGAATTCTGTTTTTGTCCCACGGCACAAAATCGGCGACCCAAATGAAACAATCGGCAATCGCCGATCTTGTGGATGGGTCGCCGAGTTTGAAAAGTTTTCACGATGGTTTCGAAGCAATATCGGCGACCTAATTAACATTTTTGGCGATCGCCGATTGGGTATGCGGGTCGCCAAGTTTGGCGCGTTTTTGACAAATTCTGATAAATCTGAAGCCCAAAATCATATCTTTCCAAGATTTGGCGATACCCCTGTATAAATAAGACTTCCCAGGACCAAAAAAAAGGTTCCTTCACATATTTTTAAGAGAGAGAAAGCTTGGAGAACGCAGGGAACAATAGGAAACTTGAAGAGCACACTGGAGATTGAAGATTTCGGGTTTTTGATTTTCATGTTCTTCAGTTCCATGACTCTTTATTCCTTTGTTTTTGTGGGAGTTAGCATGATTGGCTAAATCCCTTTGTGGATTCTAGTGTTTTGAAACTTGATAAATTTCATTTAATTGTTTATTTGATTCGATTTTCCTTGTCCATCTACGTTCTAATTTTATCTGAGCTTTTCATTAATTACGTGAGACTGGCCATCGATTGTGATTTGATCTAATAGCTTTTGAACCGAGAGGTCTAGATTATGAACTAAGATGCAGATAAATTGGATTTAATAGAACGATTGTCCGAGAGGAAACTGAACTGTTGAAGGGTTTTAAAAATCTAAGGCTTTATCAAGAGTAAAAGTCTTTTTGCGCGTCCGAGAGGAGTCACTAGGTCTTTTATTTCCAAGTTATGGTTTAGAGTCCGAGAGGATCACCTGATAACATATTTGAGATTAACTCACGTTTTTGGAAATTAAAATTGGAATTGACTGGAATCCTAGTTCCTCAATAAATTTTCTAAACTTAATAAAGTTTCTTTACTTATCATTCTAAATATTGCGTTTCAATTATTGCCTAGTTTTAAATAAACCAAACTCTTTATTCGGATCGTCTAAATAGTAATAAAATAACTGTGCTTTAGTGTATTTCGAATCTACAATCTTCGTGTTCGATAAATTATAACTTGCCCGCTGCAGTGGTCTGTACACTTGCAGCTATAGCGCATTGCAAAATGCGCTATCAAGTTTTTGGCGCCGTTGCCGGGGATTGCAAAGATCTATACTTGACACTAATTCTGTTATTGCGTCACTACTTTAGACATTAATTGCTTTATTTTTGTACGTTTTTTGTTTTATTTTATTTTATTTTGCTGCTACGCTATTCACTTCTGGTGTTCTATTTCAAGTAGTATATGTGAACCAGGTCAAAGGGTCCAGCAGTTGAACCCATAGATTCGGAAATCGAATCCACCTGCCGAAGGAATTCTGCTAGAAGAAAGTTAGCATTCCCAATGGCCGACAATAACCAGGCAGCGTAGATAGCTGATTTGCAGAGGCAGCTGCAAGAGATGAATCTGAGACTCCAGCAGCAGCAGCCTTCGGCTGCTCCTCACCAGCCAACTATTGATGAGATGTATGAGTCGATGACTGACATGCATCATCATGCAGATCTTGGGCTGAAGGTGGACACGCCAAATTTTGAATTGAGAACTGGATTGATTCAGACTACACAGCAAAATCAGTTTGGGGGACTACTGTCTGAGGATCCCCATGTGCATATCCAGTCATTTTTGCTGCTGTGCGACACAGTCAAGCAGAATCAGGTGCCGATAGACTACATCAGACTGCGTCTGTTCTCTTTCACATTGCGTGACAGAGCCCTCTTTTGGTATTTGTCTCTGAATCGCAGTGAGATCACTACATGGGAGGAATTATGCAAGTTATTCCTAGTCAAGTTTTTCCCGCCCAGCAAAACCATTAACTGCAGACTAAGATCACACAATTCAGATAGTTTGCTGGGGAGTCACTGTACGAGGCATGGGAGCGCTATAAGGATTTACTATGCTCCTGTCCTTGCCATGGATTTACTGAGAAGCAGCAGGTCTGTCATTTTTATGGGGGACTCGATGATGAAACTCAGAGGCACGTGAGAGCTTCAGCTGGAGGGTCACTTACTGCTAGACCTCTACAAGAAGGGCTGGAACTGCTGGAAACTATGGCATAAAGTGAGTTTAATTGGCCAGCAGACAGGACAGATCGCAGGATAGCAGCAGTTGATGACACTGGGGATTTAGCTGCTGAAATTAAACTGATGAGGCAGGAGGTGGCTGCATCTACAAAATCTATGGAGCAGCGCCTCTCCAAGCTGGAGAACAACATACCCCATCAAGGATTCGATCAGGGAGTTGAGATGCAGATGTAAGATGCTAACTATGTAAATCAGAGGAACTTCCAGAACAACAGGGGATATCCAGGGGGGAACATGACTTATCATCCCAACAATAGAAATCACCCTAATTTCTTTTACGCCAATCCAAATAATGCACTGTAGCCCCCACCAGGTTTCTCTGCGAACAATGGGGCTGTGAATGAGCCTAAGGAACCGAGCATGAGGGAACTTCTGACCCAATTTATATCGGTGTCTACTACTAAGACCAATAAAATTGAGGGTGATGTGGCTCAACTACAGACTGGTATGGGGGAGATGGGGAAACACATGAAGTAGATGGATACACAAATTTCCCAGATTGCTAATGTGCTTGGTAATCAGCACACTCCTGGACAGTTTCCAAGTAATATTGTTGTGAATCCGAAGGACCACTGCAACGCCATCACTACTCGTAGTGGCAAAGGATATGAGGGCCCATCTATGCCCATTGACACACCTGTGCAACCTGAAGTTGCACAGCCTACTCTCGTTCTTCCTAAAGAAAAACAAACTCAAAAGAGTAAGGGAGACTGTCCTGAAGATAGTTCCAAATCAGCTGGTCCGGTTGCTGTCCCCTTCCCACAGCGATTTGTTAAAAAGCAAAAGGAGGAGAGATACAAGAGATTTCTGGAGCATATGAAGAAGATCCACATCAACCTTCCGCTAATTGAAGTTGTGCAGGAAATTCCAAGGTACATGAAGTTCCTGAAGGATATGGTTACCCAGAAGAAGCCCTTCGGCGCATTCGAGATAGTGAATTTATTTGAAGAATGCACCGCCGTAATTCAGAAGAAAATGCTGGTAAAAAGGGCTGATCCGGACTGTTTTTCTATCACCTGCGTGATTGGAGGGCAGACCTTTGAGAAAGTGCTATGCGACTCAGGGGCCAGCATTAATCTGATGCCCTTATCTATTTTTAATATGCTGAGGATCGGGGACATCAAACCGACCACCATCAGACTCCAGATGGCTGACAGGTCGGAGAACTACCCTAAAGGGGTAGTCGAGAATGTGCTAGTGAAGGTAGGGGAATTTATTTTCCCAGCTGATTTTGTGGTCCTAGACATGGCAGAGGACCGAAATATTCCACTCATCCTTGGAAGGCCTTTCCTCAACACTGCTGATGCACTGATAGACATCAAAAAGGGGGAGCTTACTTTAAGGGTAAATGATGAGAAGATCACCTTCTCCATCTACAAAGCCATGGAGCGACATGATTCTGATGACTGCTATGAAGAGTGTGACATGGTTCAGGTTTTGTATCCTTATGACCCTTCTATTATTTCTTCTGATTCTTCAGATTATGGGGTCCAAAATTCTGTTTATTCCTGTGATGATCTATATGATGTTTGTGATGAGTTGCTAGAGTCTGTTCTAGCATTAGATGGTGCAGGTGAAAAGAATAAGATGGAGAGCGCAAATTTTCTGAAATTAAGGAGCGAGGAGGAAGAAGAGGAAGCTCGCAAGAAGGGGATGAAATCTGAGGAGAAGAAAGAGCCACCTGTGCTGGAGCTGAAGCCTCTACCGGACCACCTGAGGAATGCATACTTGGGGGAAAATGACACTTATCCAGTAATCGTATCTGCTACCCTATCTGCTAGTCAATTAGATAGATTACTGCGGGTTTTGAGAGACCACCAATCTGCTATTGGGTGGTCGCTATCTGACATCAAGGGTATTAGCCCTTCTATCTGTATGCACAAGATTTTACTTGAGGACGGATACAAGCCTAAGGTGCAACCACAACGAAGGCTAAATCCCATTATGCAGGAAGTGGTGCGGAATGAGGTGATGAAGCTTTTGGATGCTGGCATGATCTATGCCATTTCAGATAGTGAGTGGGTGAGCCCCACCCAAGTGGTGGCCAAAAAGGGGGGAACAACTGTCATTAAAGACGAAAGTGGCCAAGAGATTGCCCACAGGCCTGTCACAGGCTGGAGGATGTGCATCGACTACAGAGGACTTAACAGTGCTACACGTTTGGAAGTAGATCGCGCAAAAATTGTGGCGATCTCAAAGTTGCCACCGCCCACCAACGAAAAATCAGTAAGGAGTTTTCTGGGTCATGCAGGCTTCTACCGGAGGTTTATAAGGGAGTTTTCTAAAATCTCTAAACCTCTTAGTGCATTGCTCATGAAAGATGCAAAGTTCGTATTTGATGAAAATTGTTTGCAAGCTTTCGAGAAACTGAAGCTGGCCCTGACGACCGCCCCAGTTCTCATTTCTCCAGACTGGTCAAAGTCATTCGTCTTGATGTGCGATGCCAGTGATACAGCAGTTGGAGCTGCTCTGGGGCAGACAAGGAACAAAATTTTTTGAGTGATTCACTACGCCAGCAAGACCCTGGATGAAGCTCAAGTGAACTACACCACTACTGAGAAAGAGCTACTGGTTGTGGTCTTCACCTTCGACAAGTTCCGGGCATACCTGGTTGGGGCAAAGACGGTGGTGTACACAAATCACACAGCGATCCGATATCTGTTCGCGAAGAAGGAGGCAAAGCCGAGGCTGATCCGGTGGATCCTGCTGCTGCAGGAATTCGACATGGAAATTAAAGACCGGAAAGGCTGTGAGAATGTGGTAGCAGACCACCTTTCAAGACTGGAGAATCCGGTGGTGGGAGATGACCCGAAGATTCGGATCACTGAGGTGTTTCCAGATGAGCAGTTGCTTGCTGTGGAGGAGATAGATCCATGGTATATGGATCTTGTGAATTTTTTGGTTGCAGGTGTCTTACCACCAGATCTGACTTCTCATCAGAAGAGGAAATTCTTGCATGACTGCAAGTTTTATTACTGGGACGAGCCATTCCTCTACCGCCGATGCGCTGATATGGTGATCCGGCGATGTATCGGGGCGCAGGAGCGGGAAAAGATAATGGGGGACTGCCATTTATCCCCCTACGGAGGCCACTGTGCGGCAAATAGGACAGCCGTAAAAATCCTCACCAGTGGATTTTACTGGCCTACTATTTATCGCGACTGTCAGAGATTCGTGGCCAGCTGCGATAGGTGTCAGAGGATGGGGGCATCTCGAAGAAGGATGAGATGCCACAAAAGTTCATGCTAGAAATAGAGCCGTTCGATGTGTGGGGTATTGATTTCATGGGACCATTCCCTAAGTCCCATGGATATCAGTACATCCTGTTAGCTGTGGATTATGTGACCCGGTGGGTAGAGGCTATCCCCACTATGACTAGCGATTCCAATGTGGTTCTGAGGTTCTTGCAGAAAAACATTCTGACCCGTTTCGGAGCACTGCGCGCACTACTGAGTGATGGGGGGTCACATTTCAAAAACATATGGCTGGGGAGTTTACTGGCAAAATATGGAGTTCAGCATAAGGTCACATCTCCATATCACCCCCAGGCCAACGGACAAGCTGAATTGGCGAACCGGGAAATAAAGCAGATCCTAGAAAAATCTGTGGTTTCTAGGAAAGACTGGGCAAATCGTCTGGATGATGCTCTGTGGGCCTACAGGACTGCATTCAAGACCCCAATTGGTATGTCGCCTTACCAATTGGTGTTTGGAAAGGCATGTCACCTACCAGTGGAATTGGAGCACAAGGCGTATTGGGCGGTGAAGAGGATCAATTGGGACTTGAAGACTGCATCTGAGCAGCGATGTCTACAATTGACTGAGTTAGAGGAGTTTCGGGCTGAGGCATATGAGAGCTCCAGACTGTACAAGGAGCGCGCCAAGAGGTTCCACGACCGGCGTATTCGCAGCCGCAGCTTCAATCCGGGGGATTAGGTACTTGTTTTTAACTCTCGACTTCGACTATTTCCTGGTAAACTTAAGTTTAGATGGTCTGGCCCTTATATCATTGAAAAAGTTAATTCTAATGGCACACTAGACTTGGTAGGATCTGATGGCACACACTTCACCATCAATGGTCATAGAGTGAAAACTTATCTGCAATCTGAATCTGTGTCTGCCATTTCTGAACTTTATCTATCTGACTCATAGAGTGTTTCTGAGTTGTCTAGCTACAGACAGTAAATAAAGCGCTTGTTGGGAGGCAACCAAACCTGTAATTGAGTTTATTGCATTATCTTAAGCATTGTAACATCTCCTTATTCCATTTTTTCCACATTATGCGTTCACGAATGGTTGTTGAGTTAATGGTTGCAGATGAGGAGTTTGAAACGTGGGGAATTGCCAGAGGAAATGAAAACGGCGACCCAATTACACTTTCGGCGATCGCCGATCGTGAATCTTGGGTCGCCGAGTTCGTCGTCAAACATATTCAGGTTCGAAGCAAAATCGGCGACCCAAAAATGGTTTTGGCGATTGCCGATTCCGTTGGTTTGGTTGCCAAAATTGCAAATTTTAAACTTTTAGTTCGGCACAAAATCGACGACCCATTTACATTTTCGGCGATCGCCGAAAATGTAAACGGGTCGCCGAATTTGATTTTTTCAAATAATTGGTTCGAACTAACTTCGGCGACCCAATTGCAAAAACGGCGATCGCCGAACGCGTCTTGGGTCGCCGAATTTTTCAATTGGACGGGTTTTAATGCTGAAACCCCCCCTTGTTCACCTCATTCCCCAACTTCTCTCAAAACACCCAAAAACCCACGAAAATCCTCCCCTCAAATTCGACCTCCACACTTCAAATTCCTGCAAATCATTCAACACATTGCCTTCCCATCATATTTAGAGGATTTCTATCCAATTACTTTTCCAAATTTCATCCAAAAACATCAAAATCCCCAAATCCTAGGGTTTAAGTTTGTTTTTCAATTTTCACTTCAAATTCAAGGTACTCTTCTTAACCTTTATGTTTATTTCAATTTCGTACACATATTTCATCGTTTAGTTGATAATGTAGGTTGAATGTTGGATTATTTGCTTTAAACTCTCGTTTTCATTTAGTAGTTCGATTTTAGATAGCATGTTTAAGCATAATTGTGGTTTTGTTGCATTGTTTTAGTAATCTTAGGGATTGAGCACTGATTTGGGGGTTTTTGTATTGATGATATTGAATTGTGTTAAGCTAGGGCTTTGAATTGCATTGGCACATTTGATTGAGTTGGGAGAATGAGTGATGATATTGGAGTTGTTGATAGACACTGAGAATGTGGTGTGATTATGCATACATATATTTAGCTAGAATATTGATAAGCTCGTTATTTCACTCACTTATCTATATTATTTTTATATTATTTTATGTAGTTTTATAGAGTTTATATATATATTTTATGCATGATGTCAATATTAGGTGGTTTTAGGTGTGTTTTGATGTTTATGCAGGTTTTTAGGCCTAAACTCATGAGAAAACCGTTCCGAAAGCAGTGACGTGTAAGAATAGCAGTAAAGAGTTTTTCCACAAGAGGAATTCGGGCTATTGGTGCATGGCAATGGATGATGCTTTGAGTTAGCTCTCCAACGCAACTGGAATCGAGTCAATCGGAGTTCGGGAGAGGAAGTTATGGCCAAAACCGTGAGACCGCGCAGAAGGGGCGAGAAGCTGCATCGACAGACGCCAATCAGCATCTATCGACGGAAAATTGAAGGCCACATCGATCGACGGGGATGCCTCGTCGATCGACGCGGACCTCCTGGCGCGGGAAATTGGCTGAATTCGAGATTTTTCATATCTTTAGCCCTAGATTTGATTTGATACACCTCCACCTCTATATATAACTTTGTAAATTCGATCTTTCAGAAGCCCCACTCATTCCCAATCGTGTTTTATTCTATATTTCAGATTTTGAGAGATTCCAAGAGTTTTTAGAGTTTTATGTTTGAAGACTAGTTTTTACGGGAAGATTTCTGGATTCTAGTTTTCATGCAATTCAGGTTGTATTTTTCTATGATGAATATTACCGTGAATATGTGTAATTAAATCCTTTCTCAGATTCTAGGGTTTCGAACTATCAATGTATGCATGTTGTGATTAATTGAATTATTTTCCCCTTCCCTTCGTAGTTTGTGAAATCTGTGCTTATTCATAATCTTGATTTATTGGCCACATCTTAGGATTATCTAGTTGATTACTTGAGACGTAACTGTGATAGTTTTCAATCGAAAGAGATTTTCACAATATAATTTGATTTCTTGTCGTAACTGAAGGAGATTAATTGTAGGAATAAATCTGTAGATCTTTGGAGTTAGTTAATTTATCTTGAGACCGAGCGGAGATAGGTAATTAATTAATCTACTTTACGAATTGTCCAACCAAGAAGTTCGTAATACTTTTCTGATGTTTCACTACGAAGAGGAATTAAAATTGGGAATTAATCAATTCATTCATCCATGTCATACTTGATAGGTAGATATCCCTGGAATCTGTGCTTCTCTTATTTGAATTCAAAACCCTTTTAATTTCCTGTTTAATTTTCATTAGCAAGTATTGCAATTTTCAAAACAACCAAAACTTTTTATCTGATTTTCCTAACCAGTATTTTCAAGAATGCCTGACTTAGTACTTAAGGATTTTTCGTTGTTTCATTCCCCTGGATCGATAACCTTAGGGTTTACAAATTTATTTGCCACTATTTCTATAATTAATCTGTAGAAAGTACAGTGATCAAATATGGAGATGTTGCTTTTATTGTAAGTTTAGTTTATTTTGAATGTTTCCCTTTCATTGTTGCTGGTTCTGAATATTGGTTTTGTTTAGCAGAATTTAAATGGCACCACGACGCCGTATCGAGTCCACAAGGCTAGAAACATATGGAATTCAACTCCGAGGGCTAGAACTTCACGAGAAATTCAAGGCCCTGGTGGGGAGAGGGGTTGTCGCAACCCGGTATGAAGATTTGGATGCTCTGCAGGCACTAGGACTACTTGATAATGTCAGGGAGCTCTTCTCCAATATTGGTTGGGGGCCCATTCTGGATCTCGAGGCCCCCACCTACAAGCGCTTCACCCTGGAGATCATGACCACTTTCGAGCTCACCACCATTGGCCGGAATATGCCGGAGGGAGCCACATTTCGGACAATGAATAAAGACCAAACTCTTACATCCAAAAAGATTAACCGGGCACTTGGTGTGCCCAATGCTGGGGTCTATACTAGGCCGCGAGGATTCGACGCGAAAGTTTTTTGGCCCACCATCTGTGCTGCCCACAACCCGGCCTGGGAGTCTGGTAAATGCAAGGCCTCAATGATCCGGAACCCTATATTTCGGATTATTCAGCGGATTCTGGCACACACTCTTTTTGCCAAAAAGGACAACAGCTCCATGAGGGATGTGGAGCTCATGGTGATCTTCTGTATGCTTCATCAGCAGTCTCTGAACTTTGCCCAGCTCTTTCTACTACAGTCCATTCGGGCATCCTCAACCAACCGAGGGCCGATATGCATCGGAGGGCTCTGGACCCATCTTCTGATTTCGATGGATATTGACGATAGGAGCAGCAGCAGGCAGCTGAGGAGCAGATGCGCCAGTTCATGGCCCGTTTCCCGCAGTACTGGCCCCCACCACAGTGAAGTTTCCACACATCTCCGTGATCTTTTCCCACAAACTTATTCTATCCTGTGTATTGAATAAGTTTGGGGGGGATGTGATCGGTCGATGTGTGTCTTTTCTCTTCCTTACTTTCTTATGTAATTCTAACTGCTCTACTCTACCCCTATTTGTATTTAACTGCACTTGAACTTGATTGGCTAGTTGGAACTAGAACCTTGTTATTCAATTCGTATCATTTACTTTCCTGTTATTTACTTTTGTTAATTGTTGTTGGGCCTGTAATCGGGAATTTTGATATTGGACGGGAATGTAATGACTAGGTTGTTTTATCTGCATTATTGATCAAGTTTATGATGACAACGTTTTCTTTCTCGTGAGACTTATACTGATAACTTGTACATAAATTGGTAAGGTGTGAATTTTTACAAGATTGATTTTTGGCCTCTAAGATATGCTTATAGCCTGTGAGAATTTGAGCCTGTGTTCGTTTCATTGAGGGTATGTCGCTGTACACTTTACCTCTAGAACTTGCTCTGGTTTCTGTCTCAAAACTGCATAGGAGAGTGTCATGGACTTAGAAATGATCTTAGGACATCGTTTCATAGCCACATTAAACCCAAACACTAACCCGATACATACTCCTTTGTTAGCCCAGTTGAGCCTGGATACTTTTCTTTCTTAACCCGGATGATAGGAGGTGTGGATGGAAATCTAAGGGTACCTGATGATGTTAGGTGGTGAAAAATGTAGTCTCTCTATTTCAGTAATTAGTCTAAACACTTTTGGGATGGATAAGTATAGTAGTACTGGTTGGGAATATGAGTACAAAAGAGTCTGTCAATATGTGGTCAAATAAAGTGCATAATGAGTGCACAAGTGTCTCTGAATAAGTCAGTGTAGTATATGTCCCAGAGAATTTTGTAGTGGACACAAGATAAAAGAATAATAAAAAAAAGAAGTGCTGATGAAAAAAATCAAGTAAATGCACGGAGTGTGCATACTGTGTCTGTTGAATTAATAATGCACAAGAGTTGTGTATTTGATTTTGTTTTTTTTAGTCTGAATCCTAGTGAATTACATTTGTAGGATGCGTCTTGTTTCAGTTCAATTATGGTTATTGTTTGAGTCAGTCAGTCCATAAATATGGTATGTGATGAGGAGTACTTGAGTGAATGGAGTTATAAAGTTGTAATTGTTCAGTCACTTAGTCAAATTTTCCATACCCTTCACCAATGTGCCTACATTAAAACCTAAAATAAAGACCTTTCTGATCTTTGTCCTAGCACTCCCAAGGTTAGTGGAGAGTTTAGACGATGAGCAAGCCTATGGTAGGAGAGTTGTACAATTGACAATTTGAGAGTATGCACTAGCCTTTCTTACTATGTGAGCGAATTTTGAGTGATACACTATCTTGTGAGAAGCAGATTTTTAGAGGCCAAGGTTGAAATTGTTTTGTTTGCACTAAACTGATGAGTGATGCAGTGTTGGTGTGGGAATCACAACCCCGCTTTGTGTCTGAAACAGCTAATGATCAATTAATGCACCCCTCGTGTTCATCTTGTTCTTTTACTTGTTTTTCTTCATTGTCCGGGGACGAACAATAGTTTAAGTTTGGGGGGTTAATAAACACTCACTTTGTGCATTCTAATGATATAGATTAGCTCATTTTTGACCTCAGATTGGATTGTTATGTGGTGTTTTCATGCATTATCTTTATTCTTTAAGGAAATATTACGTTTGGTTTGGTTTGTGGTTATTTATGCAGATTTCATGCACAGTCGAGTTGTTTACGAGATCTAACCAAGTACCATGGGGCCAATCGATGCTAACTTGCATCGAGAAAAGAAAGAAGTCAGAAAATATCGAAGACCATGCCGAATTCACGTTCGTGACGTTATCGGCAACCCAAATGACACACTCGGCGATCGCCGAGTTTGTAGATGGGTCGCAGAAGTGGGAATTCTGTTTTTGTCCCACGGCACAAAATCGGCGACCCAAATGACACAATCGGCGATCGCCGATCTCGTGGATGGGTCGCCGAGTTTGAAAAGTTTTCACGATGGTTTCGAAGCAATATCGGCGACCCAATTAACATTTTTGGCGATCGCCAATTGGGTATGCGGGTCGCCGAGTTTGGCGCGTTTTTGACGAATTCTGACGAATCTGAAGCCCAAAATCATATCTTTCCAAGATTTGGCGATACCCATGTATAAATAGGACTTCCCAGGACCAAAAAAAGGTTCCTTCACATATTTTTAAGAGAGAGAAAGCTTGGAGAACGCAGGAAATAATAGGAAACTTGAAGAGCACACTGGAGATTGAAGATTGAAGATTTCGGGTTTTTGATTTTCATGTTATTCAGTTCCATGACTCTTTATTCCTTTGTTTTTGTGGGAGTTAGCATGATTGGCTAAATCCCTTTGTGGATTCTAGGGTTTTGAAAGTTGATGAATTTCATTTAATTGTTTATGTGATTCGATTTTCCTTGTCCATCTACGTTCTAATTTTATCTGAGCTTTTCATTAATTACGTGAGTCTGGCCATCGATTTTGATTTGAACTGATAGCTTTTGAACCGAGAGGTCTAGGTTATCAATTAAAATGCAGATAAATTGGATTTAATAGAACGATTGTCCGAGAGGAAATTGAACTGTTGAAGGGTTTTAAAAATCTAAGGTTTTATCAAGAGTAAAAGTCTTTTTACGCGTCCGAGAGGAGTCACTAGGTCTTTTATTTCCAAGTTATGGTTTAGAGTCCGAGACGATCACTTGATAACATATTTGAGATTAACTCACATTTTTGGAAATTAAAATTGGAATTGAATTGCGTAAATAATTGTTTGATTATTCTTCAATGTGGATTGTCCTGGAATCCTAGTTCCTCAATAAATTTTCTAAACTTAATAAATTTTCTTTACTTGTCATTTTAAATATTGCGTTTCAATTATTGCCTAGTTTTAAATAAACCAAACTCTTTATTCGGATTGTCTAAATAGTAATAAAATAACTGTGCTTTAGTGCTTGAGTGTATTTCGAATCTGCAATCTTCGTGTTCGATAAATTATAACTTGCCCTCTGCAGTGGTCTGTACACTTGCAGCTATAGCGCGTTGCAAAACGCGCTATCAATATGCATGTATGAATTTACTGTTTTTTGGATGTTGGTTTTTGTTCCTCGTGGCAACCCGTGTAATTCAGCCCGCGGTGGTTTATCCGTGTAGGGCTGAATTAATTTTGTAAAATCACGAGAAAATCCGTGATTAGTGTAGATTTTGAAAAATTGTAATAGAATAGATTCTGTAATTTTTTTTCTAAATTATGTAATTGGACGGGTCGAGGACGAAGAACGAAGACGGAACCGACGCAGGGTTGGCGGAGGACACGGCGGGCGACGCGGTGGCGCGGCAGGTGCGCGGCCGTGCTGGGCGAGGAGCGTGCGGGCAGCGGCCAGCCACAGCGCGTGGGATAGGGCCGCGGGTGCGCTGGGCGCGTGCGTGCGGCAGTAGTCGTCGTCGGCTGATGCTGTCCCGTCGCGATGGGTCTTGTTTTGGTGGTTTGTGCAATCCTGTGTAAACCCTAGGGTTTGCATTAGGGTTAGGGCAAATCATCAGATCACAAAGGCCTAAATCCCAAAAGAATTGTTGAATCAAGATTTGGAGGCCCTGGAAGATTTGAGAAGATTTGTGTCTATCCAAATAGATTCAAATTTCAAATTGTAATAGATAGAATTTATTTTTCTATGTTTGTGGGGCCACGAGGATTTTTTGTTTGCCTTAATTGCCCTCGTATGATATGTGATTTATTATGTGCGCAATTAAGCATGTGTAGATAATAGGAAAAGCATGATTTATCGCTTTTATTATTTACAGTTTTCCAAGCATGCTTATGTGATTAATTTCTTTTGTTGGATTATATTTTGGGAATTTTTGGGCTTGTTTAATTACATGCAAAAATTTGGAAAATATAATAACAAAGAAATTATATGTGCGCATCTAAGAAACCTTTTTAAAGAAAAATACTAAGCATATTTTTTAATTAAAATCAATAGACCTCCACAAAGCGGTCCTAGGCTGTAAGTGTATCTCTCGTTCTAGTAAACGTCTACGAGTGTAGCTTGCTAGTTCCTAGAGGTGCATGGGTACGGTTGTTGGGATTTCTAGACAAACATTTTAAATCATGTAAATAGTGGGAGGGTTTTGCGTAAACGTCTACGAGTGTAGCTTGCGTAGATCTCTTTCACAAGTATTCTAGGATTGATTTAAATTATAGGTAACAAAAGCCTTAAGGGTTGTGCGGTATGGTTACGTGCCATGCTAAACTGTCTCTTTTGGCCGGAGTTAAATTTGTGGTTAATTGCTTAGAAGCATCTTAGAATATAATGCAAGAATTGCATCCCTGTTCTTGAGAGATGACTTGGTCTAAGGTTTTCACTAATTATTAATTCCTAGTGTCAAAAGCATCCTGACATGGTAGTGAAATTAAATGGATTGGAGCTTAAAACCCGCAGTTCTGGTTGAGGGTGACATCGTAAACATCTACGAGTGTAGCTTGCGGTGGGAACTCTTGGGCAATTAGTGGAAAACATTTGTATTTGATTTATTAAAAGGTTTTCAATACATTTGTTTTCGAAGTTCAACATGTATGTTCTTATTTAAGATTCTTTATTATTTCGGATATGTCTATGTCTAGTGTTATCAATATTCTCGCACAAAATTCTCTAACTGGTCCAAACTTCCTAGAATGGAAACGCAACCTTGAATACATCCTGATTGCGGAAGAACACAAGTTCGTTCTACAAATACTTTGTCCTATAAGTGCCTACTACTGAATCCTTGCAAGAGGAAGTAGACTATTACAATGAGTGAGAGAGCACGTAGTTTCCATGACTCACCTCATAGATGAGCTAACTGTGCACAGTGGAGGTATCGACGTTGAGGCTAAGGTCGATATCATACTGAACTCTCTACCCAAATCCTTTGAGAGTTTCAAACTGATTGTTGTCATGAACAAGAAGGAGTATACCCTTAACGAGTTGCTCAATGACTTGATGGCAGCGGAATAGGTTATGAATCCTTAGAAGGTTGCCTTAGCTACTTCTGGTAATCACTCTGCTGTATCGAAAGGTATGAAGCCGAAAAGAGCAATTAAGAAGAAGGCTGGGAAGGTAACTGCGAAGGACATGGGAGCTATTAATAAGCCTATGGGGAAACTTCAAGGGACAAGTGTTTTCAGGTGTGGTAAGAAAGGAAATAGGAGGAAAGATTGTCAGGCCCACAAGGCCAGACAGGGTATGCCATTTGCATGTATAACTGAAGCATGATTAGAGTGCGGCGTTGCTCTTCCAAGAGCTGTAAGTGCTGACTTGTTGATCATGTTGTTGTACTTTGCAGGGGACCGTGCCGACAAGGCTGGTGAATGATGGCAAGAAGATACCAAACTGGATGAAGGCAACGTTTTATAACGGAGCTTCATGGAGTTTTATTTTCTTTATGTTTTGATAAACTAAGTTCATTTAAGAGTTTGTTTGTGGGCCGTGGTTTATCGGTAAGACAAATTTTATCAACTTTCTATGGATGATTGTTATTTATGATTTCAATCATCGGCGATAACAATGTTATTCATTATGTAATATTGATTTATACTCTTTATGTTACTTCGATCAAATATGTCCTTTATATTGCATGTAATTCATCCGTAATTGATAATCCTAGAAAGGGAAAACTTATTTCTTCTGATGAGGATCTTACATATCTTTGGCACTTGAGACTGGGACACATCAGCTTGAAGCGGATTCAGAGACTTGCAGATGACGGTACATTGGACTTAGTCCGGGCTGTACCTTATCAAGTCTGCGAATCCTGTATCGAGGGCAAGATGTCAACTAGGCCTTTCAAGGCTAGTCAGTCTCGAGCAGAGGAAGTGTTGAAATTGATCCATTCTGACTTATGTGGACCGATGTCCACGCAGGCTCGTGGAGGGTACGAGTACTTCGTCACTTTTATTGACGATTACTCAAGGTACGGATACGTTTACCTGCTTCGCTACAAGTCTGAATGCTTTGAGAAATTCAAAGAGTTCAAGGCTGAGGTAGAAAATAAGGTCGGGAAAATTATCAAGTCACTGCGATCTGACCGCGGTGACGAATACCTCGGTAACGAGTTCCTACAGTATTTGTCAGAAAACGGGATTACATCCCAGTGGACTGCACCGGGTACTCCCCAGCAAAACGGTGTAGCTGAAAAGAAGAAATAGGACTCTTCTAGAGATGGTAAGATCAATGATGAGTTATGCAAACTTACCAATTTCGTTTTGGGGCTACGCATTGGAAACAGCAGCTTACGTGCTTAATGTGGTGCCTTCTAAATCAGTTCCTAAGACGCCTTCTGAGCTCTTCCTTGGTCGCAAACCTAGTTTGTGCAAGTTTAGAGTATGGGGCTGTCCGACACACGTACTGTCGAAGGAACCTGATAAGTTAGAAAGCAGGTCAAAAGTAATGTTGTTCATAGGGTATCCCAGGCAAACGAAAGGTGGTTACTTTTACTATCCTGAGAGTCAGAGAGTCGTTGTTAGCACCAACGCTAGATTCTTGGAGGACGAGTATGTGAGTAATCACAAGTCAAGGAGTGATATCGTTCTTCAAGAAATTGAGAACGAGAATGTAATTCCAAGGGAAGGGGAACGTGTAGATGTGGGTGCACCTGTGAGAGGTACAACACCACAGACACGTTCTTCAGTGCAAGGTGCAGGACCACAAGTTACTACACCTACTATTAACACGGCACCGATGCCTCGTCATAGTGGGAGAGTTATTTTCCAGCCAGAAAGGTACATGTTTGTGGGTGAGTCTTCGGACTTGAGCCCGGAAGACGGACATGAGGACTCTGACCCACTAACTTACGAAGAGGCAGTGCAGGACAAAGATGTTGCCAAATGGCGTGTCGCCATGGATTCTGAAATTGAATCCATAACTGCTATGGATGTATACCAGAAAACTGATTTGCCGGATCGCTTTAGGGCCATATGGTGCAAATGGGTATACAAAAGTAAGAAAGGAGCGGATGGAAAGATCACGACTTTTAAAGCCAGGCTGGTGGCAAAGGGTTATAGTCAGAAAGAGGGCATTATCTTTGACGAAACCTTTTCACCCGTAGCCATGCTCAAATCCATCCGGATACTCCTTGCCATAGCTGCACATATGGACCTCGAGATCTGGCTGATGGATGTCAAGACCGCTTTTCTAAACGGTTACCTTGAAGAAGGTAGGGACATCTATATGCAGCAACCCGAGGGTTACATAAGCAAGGGTGAAGAACATCTTGTCTGGAAGCTTAGGAAGTCCTTGTATGGACTTAAGCAAGCTTTAAGGTCGTGGAACTTACGTTTCAACGATGTGATTAAATCCTATGGATTTGCATAGTTGGAAAATAAAAGTTATGTTTACCGACTTTATGTCAGTGGGAGCGTGGCCTTCCTTGCACTATACGTTGATGACATACTCCTATTTGGAAACAACGAGGGAGTGATGTCAGAAATCAACGCTTGGTTACCTGATATGTGTGTAAAATGACCTATTTTTCGATGTGTGAACTTGCATGTTTGTGGCCATTTTACCCTCATATCATATGTTTTTGTTGTTCTTTTGTCTTGTTTTCGTGTTTGAAATGTTGTAGGATGTGTTTTGAGCATAAAACAATACTTTTGGATGAGTTTTGGATGGAAATCGTCCGAGCTAGGAGTTAAAGGGAAGCAGGATCGACCGAGCGGTGCAGAAAGGGTGCTGGGGCTGTTCAGAGACTTCGCTCGGCCGAGCCAAACTTGGCTCGGTCGAGCCAAGCCCTTCAGAGAGGTGGCTCGGCCGAGCCAGAACGTGATTTTCAGCATTTGGCAGTTTTCAGCAATTGGCAGTTTTCAGCATGGCTCGGGCGAGCCAACTTTAGCTCGGGCGATCCGAGGCCCTGTTTGCTCATTATAAAAGGGGAAAATGGTTATTTTGATAACTAATTCATAACTTTTCATAATTTTAAATAACCACCTCCTAAACTCTCTCTACGATTCCATTTCCATATCTTCCAAAACCTATCAAGGAGCTAAATCATCAATCCTTGGAGAAGAATTGAAGATCCAAGGGGGTAGATCAAGACCTAGCAAATCCAATTGGGGAAGATTTCACTTTCTACTTATCAATTGTAATGGATGTATTTGATTTCAACTTTGTATTGTTACAATTGAGAGGTATGATGCTCTAATTCAATTTGGATGTTGATTTGAACAAGGATGCATGAAAATTAAGTTTGATAATTGTTTGTTTACTTTCCTTTGAGAGCTAGAATTGCACTAGAACTTGTTCCTTACCTTTTAGGTGTAGGTAATAGCCAACTTAGGAGGTAGTTGACGTGAACGCTGCAGCCAACACGCGGGCGGAATCATCATGAATAGTGTAGATTCATACGATTTTAGTTCCAATCCCTGTGCGGTGCTAGGTCGTAGGGCAATAACTGACGTTCTATTAGGAGTGGTCTAGGGCTTAATACCGTAGCTGTTTGCAAGTCTTAGCATAATCAACCGTTAGCTCGCCGTGACAAGGGGTTAACGAGTGTAGGGTCGATTGCTCAATCTCCTAGGGATTAAAATGTGTTTACATCAATGATTAACCTAATTGGATTACATCTACGTTTATTTCAACATCCTATCTAACTCATTTGAGTATTTGCTTGTCTTGGTTTACCAATGTGTGGAGAGAATTTAATGATTGTTTTGAGACTTGATATTGTTATAGGTTTAATTCATTGCCTTGTTATATGTTGTTAGCATAGGTTTAAATTGATTGCCTAGTTTGATAGAAATCACTCAACGATTTTATCTTGCCTAGCTATTAGACTTTGCTATAGTATCCCGGTATTCTAGCAGGCAAAGGGAAGAAGGACCTGGATTTGACAAATTTTATTCTTGAGTAGCTAGTATTTTAATTTGATTGAACTTTTAGTCGCATCAAGTTTTGGCGCTGTTGCCGGGGACTTCATTTAGTAGGTTGCTAGATATTGGGGGAAAAGTGAAGCTTGTAGGCTAGGTGTTTGTGTTTTTGCTTGTGTGAATATTTTGTTGTTTAAAATTTGGTTTTGTTGTGTTACTTTGAGGTTGTTGGAGTATTGTAGGTGTCAAATGGAGAATCATCAAGGAACTCACTCGGAGAGGCTTAACAATCTCCAAAGGGAATTGGAAGAGATGAGAGCAAAGATGTTGGAGAGACAACGACCACGGAGACCACTCTGGTCCATATTTGAAGAAATGTCGAATAGTAGCTACCCATGGATGGAAGAGAGGAGACATGACCGAACTGTGAAGTCTAGTTGGGGATATGAAGATGTGGAGCTTAGAGATGAAAGATATGGAGATAAGAGGGGGAATTATGACCTCCGGAACAACATGAACTATCCCCCATCTAATGGCTACTCTCCGTGTAGACATTATGAGAATCATACTTGGAATCCATCCATAACAAGAGTTCATTGTGATGAATGGGGTAGCCGTGATCATGAAATAGTTAGAGAAGCAAGATCATCTCGGGAAGCTTTGGAGAGGAAACCGGATAAGCTCGAGGGAAGGCTTTTGGAGTTAAGAATGCAACTATCCGATATCTTGAAGAAGGTGAGTGAGGAACCTCAAGTGGAAGAATATCCAATTGACAAGGAAATTGTGGAAGATGAATGTGAGGATGCGGTAATGGTACTTAAGGAAGTGAGATTTCAAGATACAAGAGTAAAGGAGATTCAAGAGAAAGAACCAAAGAATGAAATAGAAGCCTTACTCCAAGAAGATGAAGATAATGAAGGCTCCAAGGAGGAGTTGCATGTCATTGAAGATGAAAAGAATGGTGCTCTTGAGATACTCTCACTTGAGGAGTTGCAAAAAGTCCCGACCTTGGTACAACAAAATGAATAAGGAGAGAAACAAGAGGAGGAACTTATGTTGGAAAGTCCATGTGGCGATGTGGTGTTTGAATTCCCTCCACGAGTGATAGATAAGAGGGAAAAGAAGGTGATCCTAGGAGAGATAGTGGATGAAACATATGATTTGATCGGCAAAGGAGGTGATGAGAAGTTGATGATCAATCCAAATGAGGGACAAGTTGAGACTTATATACTTTGGATTCAATTGGATGATGCCTTAGAGATCAAATCAAAGAAGGAATTACCACCTTTGACTTACGAGTTCGTCATTAGAGTAAATCTTCCTTGGAGAGATGAAAGGGGTGAAAGAAAGATCGCCTTGGACAAGTTGCTTCCAAGTAAATGCCGATTAAGGAAGAAAGGTGTATTAAAAACCCACACAATTTTTGATAATGGGTGATGTGGTAAGGTCGTCTAGCTACCGACGTTAAGGAAGTGCTTGTTGAGAGGCAACCCTACCAATTTTCTTTCTTTTGTTTAAATGCTTTTAGTTGCTTTGATTTTGAATAAATGCCTAGTTTGTTTGGTTTTGTGTTTGTAGGAGGAACTACAAGATCGAGAGGAGTGATGACGCACCGCCTACCTATTTGACAAACTTAGTCTCACTTGACTAAGTTTGGGGGGAATGGCCGGTATTCGGTGTTTTGGTTTACTCTTCTCTTCTATCTCTCTATCTTAGTTTACATTGCTTCTTAGTTTAGTTTAGGATAGTTTGAATTGATTTTAAATAATTGGATCTTCGATTGGGTTGTATAATGGTATTAATCTACTTCTACTTTGGTTGTGAATAATGATTTGGATGTGAATGAATGATTGATTAATGGCATAAGGAATGTTTGGTGGTGCTAGTGGAACAATGCTTGGTTTATGTAGATTTTGGATTGTGGAATGATGGTGGAAAGAGGTTTTGGAAGTGAATATGGTTGAGGATTGTTTGATTGTTATTGTGGAGAGAATCATTAATGAGTTGGCATGATTGAATACTTCCTATTATGCATGGTTTGTGGTTTGGATTATTGGTTTGGTTTGAATGGTGGAACTAGTGGATATTGTCTAATCATTGTTGATATTTGGTTTGTGGAAAGTTTGGTGGATATGAGAGCTTTATTGGCTTGTTTTATGCTCAATAGTTTGGTGGTGTTTTTGTTGACGTGAGTAGGTACCAATAAGGTCTTTGAGAAGCGGTGCAATCGTGGCTACCGATGGGTAACGCATTCTATCGTTTCTCTTGCCAATTAGTTGCATTGCATGTAGATTGTTTTTAGGTTGTTGTGTGCTTGTGTGTGTGTGATGAACCCGAACTAGACTTGAGGTTTGAATCATGATTTACTTGGTGAAGTTGGATGTTTATCTCAACCAATGATAGGGCGGAATCTAGTTGTCGAAGCATGTCTTAAGTTTAACTTTTGAATTGCCGAGTTTTGTGTGTGGTTAATGCATAGGACTTGACAAAAAGCTGTGAGGTTTGAGCCATGTTATTGTCATATCTATATTGTTTGTGAGTGGCAAGATTGAGAGTACGAGATCTAGAACTTGCATCCGTTCTCTATCTATTGACATGAGTGTGTAACTAGAAAATGATCTTAGGCCATCGATTCTTAGTCCTACCTTTCACACCGGGAGTATAAGGTGGTTGTTATCATTAATTTATCTTTCGTATCTTTGACCCCCGTGATTGAGCTTTATTGGTGAATCTTCTTTGATATAATTAGCATCAAGTTTGGGGGGTAAGAGTGTATGAGGGTGAATACGGTGATGAGAGTTGGGTTGGGAATTGATTAAATTTGTATTGATGGGAAATGTTGAGGCATGAAAGATATGAAATAAGAGATTGTTGTTGATCCTAGAAAAATGAGCACCTACAAAATTTTGGTGCAAGTGTTTGGAAAGAGAGGCACCCACAAAATGAATGAATGATGGTGCTAATGGAAATTTATGAAAAAAGGAAAAGAAAAGAGAAAAAGAAAAAAAAAGTGTGTTATGAAATGAATAAGCCTCGGGGTTTGTAGTGGTTCGAAAAGAATAAGTTTGGGGGTTTTGGGAAATTGAGAAGTTTAGTCACTTTGGCCCAAAACCACCCACCTTTTAGTTAGCCATGTTACAACTTATGAAAAGACCTTTTTGATTCTAGAAACTAACTCATTGTAGTATAGTGGAGAGAATGGATGCAAGCCTATGGAAATCAAGCTCGATATCTTGTGATTGTGTGAATCTCATAACGCAGCAAGCAACCAACACGTCACTTTACGTGCCACATAATGCATAAAAAATGACGCAATGCAATCCACGCACGAAAGACTCAGGCAAGCATGACCACGAAGGAAAAAAAAATAAAAACCTACAAACCTATTCAAGTTTTTGGCATCACTCAAAGTCAAAACCCATAGGATAATCAACCGGGCAAGGATAGACGTCAACGGAATCAGAAACGTCACTAAATCCAAACAATATGCGATGAAGAAATAGATAACCAATCAAACGAGCCACAAGCGAGGAACAAAATAGGCGATTACAGAATGACCATTAAATGCAATTACGGATTCAGAAAGACAACAAATAACCCCAGGCGAACGCGAGAATACATCCCGACGTTAGAAATAAAAATGCATAATCGAAGAAGTGAGAAGAAAAAGCACGAAGAATTACCAGGATGCTAGTCAGAAAATGAGGTATGATCGCTGATGCAGTCGCCGGTAGGAATGCGTTCGCCGTCGCCGGAACAGTATCGATCGAAAAAGGAAGGGGAAATCCAGTTGAGAGTTCGGAAATGCGAAAGTGATGAAATGAAGAACCACTCGCGTATTTATTCAAGAAAACCGTTCGCGTCCCACACTCTACCCCCGAAGGTGATCGAAATTACGATCGTGCCATCAGCTGAGCGGCAAAATCAAAAACCACCGAAGATAAGGGGTCAGCACCAAAGAGTATAAAGGCTCATTGTCGAGCCTCATCACCCCTCAGGCGCGACCCACCTAGGAAGAACCTTAAGCGGCAAGGCCCATAGCTGGGAGAACAATAACGCGATCAACACCATCGACGGGAATGTGAGGCCTCTGATGGGTTTTGTATACTGAAAGCATTTATTACAATGAGTATAAAATAGTTTATTTCTCCTATCTGTTAACAATCTTACATGTATGAACAATGGTATCCTCTTGTCTCACCGATAGGGAAGATCATACGGCGTGTTGTAGATCGCAGAAGACAGTATGATCACTTGACCTAGTGAGACATAAACCTGATCACAGCCGAGACAGCGTATGAGGATACGTCTGTCCGGATGGTTGCGGTATTGTCAGAATAAGTAGTCTGTCTTGGTTACTTGACATGCTGGTACGCAGAGGTGGCGTATTGATGGACCGCAGTGAGATGTATTCGTCTGTCTAACATCAGCGAATACAAGATCTCGTTATATTGATTGAGTCCAAACCCTAACGAAGGTTCAGGGGTTTGCACGGGTTGATTGTTGCTTTGACTTGCCATGGTGGAGAGCCTAAGTAACGTGCTCGTATATCCGCATCTTGGGTAACAGAAGTTCGTGTAGTACCGCCTGTGACTTGGTTTAGGTAACCATATCCGAGTAATAGGATGGGGACATTCCCTGAGGAGCTCAATAACATTCATCGTGCCAAAGTCCGGCAGCCCTGAAGATCTAATCTTGAGAACAGATTTCTCTTTTCTTCTCTCTTTGTTTTTCGATTTTTTCTAAGAAATTAGATTACTAATTTCTGCTTCCGCAGATTAAATTGAATCGTGTGGTTGAATTGAGTTTTGGATTCAAACGTGAAAGATCGGTTCAGACTCGACGGAGTTACGGTAAACCCTAAATCCACAAATCTATGTATTAAATTCATAGGAGCATGCTAGGGTTTTGTGAATTTTAATTATGTGCAATAAACATAAATCGATCAGGTTCAAATTGGTTTTGGTGATTCGGTTCACGGAAAAACCCTACAATTGGTATCAGAGCGAGGTTTCTGATTTATGGCTCTTTTGTGCATAATTGAATTATGTTTGCATGTATGAATTTATTATTTTGTGGATGTTTGGTTTTTGTTCCTCATGGCAACCCGTTGATTCAGCCCGCGGTGGTTTATTCGTGTAGGGCTGAATTATTTTTGTAAAATCACGAGAAAATCCGTGATTACTGTAGATTTGAAAATTTGTAATAGAATAGATTTCTATAATTTTTTTCAAAATTTGTAATTGGACGGGTCAAGGACGAAGAACGAAGATGGATCCGATGCAGGGCCGACGGAGACGACGGCGGGCGACAGCAGGCGGCGCACGGCGCGCGCGGGCAACACCCACGGCGCACGGCCTGCGCACGCACAAGGCAGGCGTGGGCGCGGGCGCACGACGCGAGGCACGGCAGCGCGCGGCGTGCTGGGCGCGGCGGCGGCTGCGGCTATCGTCAGCTGCTGCTGTCCCGTCATGGTGGCTCGTGTTTTGGTGGTTTGTGCAATCCTGTGTAAACCCTAGGATTTGCATTAGGGTTAGGGCAAATCATCAGATCACAAAGGCCTAAAAATCCAAAAGATTTGGTGTATCCAGTTTTGAAGGCCCTTGAAGATTTGGAAGATTTGAAAAGATTTGGATTTATCCAAATTAATTCAAAATTCAAATTTCTAATAGATAGAATTTATTTTTCTATTTTTGGGACCACGAGGAATTTTTGTTTGCCTTAATTGTCCTCGTAATATATGTGATTTATTTATATGTGCATTTAAGCATGTGAAGATAATAGGAAAAGCATGTTTTATCGCTTTTATTATTTACAGCTTTTCAAGCATGCTTATGTGATTAATTTCTTTTGTTGGATTATATTTTGGGAATTTTTGGGCTTGTTTAATTACATGCAAAAATTTGGAAAATATAATAACAAAGAAATTATATGTGCGCATCTAAGAAACCTTTTTAAAGAAAAATACTAAGCATATTTTTTAATTAAAATCAATAGACCTCCACAAAGCGGTCCTAGGCTGTAAGTGTATCTCTCGTTCTAGTAAACGTCTACGAGTGTAGCTTGCTAGTTCCCGGAGGTGCATGGGTACGGTTGTTGGGATTTCTAGACAAACAATTTAAATCATGTGAATAGTGGGAGGGCTTTGCGTAAACGTCTA
>JAPKLW010002586.1:18574-37739 GCA_026898455.1 Plectranthus barbatus
TATTATTATTATTATTATTATTATTATTATTATTATTATTATTACTATTATATTATTATTATATTTCAAAAAACTATTTATTTATTTAAATTATTTAATTATTTAGCTTTGTTATTAACTTATTTTTTATTTCGGAATGTTGTTCAATTATCTAATTGATTATATCAAATTGATTTAACAATATTTCAAAAGATTATAGATATTGTGAATTACATAATTGAGTTGGGTTCGTAATTGAATGATAAATTGTTTAGAATTAATTTATGCATTGTTATATGAAGTTTAGTCGTTTAAATTATAAACGTGTTTTATTGGATTTAGTTCGTTAACCATGGATTGATTAATTTACATGATTGTGTTTGATGGAGTCACGTGCATGTCTCGAGAGGAGAGAATGCACGTCGGACAGTTGAGTAATGTCAGTTTGATTTGTCAGTCATATGTCCTGATCTACGTCAAGTAACGTCAGCCAGGGCTAATTGAGTTGTGCTTAGACGTTCCATCCTAATTAGTGTATGCTATATTGTGTTATTATGTGAAAGGAGAAAATCAAAGGATAAGGTCATTACATCTCAACTGCACCACTAACAAGGACATGTAAATTCTGTAAGCAATAACAGGTGGGGACTATTTTCAGTAAAAATAAATGTCTTTTCGAGTCTTGTGCTCAGTTTCTAAAATGTGTGTGAAAATGTTTTGTTTTAAAATTGATTGATATGCCTAAAATGTTTTATGTTACCATATTTGTTCCTTTGTTGATTGTTATCATCAGAGAGTCCAATTACGAAGATGAGAACCAAGTACTCGTGGTGCTTGAGCTAGTCTTATTAATCCATTATTGAAGGCTAGTAACCTTACTTTGTTTATGAGCTCGGGCTAGTAAGTTGACGTACTGAAGCCCTAGGGGGATAAGGAATGTGTACTTCTTTTCTTTCTTAAATCGATCGGGTCTCAAGGTAACAAACTGAGACTAGTGCACTATTTGATGACAGTGGGTAGAGTGGTTCGTCCATTCCCAGTTGTTCATCGTAACTCGAAAGTAGACCAACTTCCAGTTACAACTATAAATAGATATGATAACATGGTAGATAGTTGCAGCAAACTAAAATGTTTTAGATAACACGGTACTTTTCAATAAAACACCGTGTTTATCTGTGTGTGTTGGCATACCTTTCATATTTAAAATGTATATTTTTTAGCATGTCTCCACGGGGTACATTAGTACTCAGCCCCTCATATTGTTTCTAAAATACGCAGGTTAAACAGCGAGGATGGAGGAACAGCGGTGTAAAGACGATGCATATCTCCATTACGCTACACACACTGTTGCACCGCTCTCTGATACATTTTCCTTCCCTTGTTTTGATGTTTTAAGAAAACAAATGTTTAACCCTTTCTCTTGTTATTTTACAAATGTTGATGCATCTTTAAATGTTTGAATGATGTTTTTTTCTAAATTATCTTGTCGATTGATTTCAAGTCTTCCGTTGTCTTTGTTTTGGGAAATATTTGAAAACTGTAAACCACAACTGTAGTGCACCCCAAAGTTGGGAAGGTCGGTTGGGGGCGTCACAGAAGTGGTATCAGAGTCTTAGGTTTTCTAAAACTGTTTTGAAACTGTCTTGAAACTACTTTGAAATTGGTTTAAAACCACTTCGAAAACTTCAAGTGTTAAAACTTTTCTGGTTCTGAAAGTTGATTGAAGTGACTGCCCCTGCTTTACACCCTACTCTATCTTGCGTGACCTGAGGTACATTTTGAAAATCTTAAAAGATTATCTGCTTGCAATTTGTTTAGTGACTGAGTCACTTAAATGTTTTTTATTTGAAAGAAAGTTTTAAAAGATAGCACAAATTTTGATTGTGGCTATAAATTGTTTGAAAGTATCTTGTGTATTGATTGAAAATGTTTTTTGGAAAATATGTATTGATTACGTGTCGAGTAGATATACTGACATTGTTTGATCTTGATAAAAGAAATGACTAGTATGGACGTACTAGCTTATGTTGCAATTTTGAATTAAAGGAGTTGATTGACGTCATGTTTGTGAAACTCGTGTTGGTTATGAAAAATTTTGACGAAATTGATTGGTTTTGGCACCAGTGACGTGGCCTTTGAAATTGTAATTTCAAAATGTTTAATTTGAAAAGAGTTATGCAAACAGTGTAAATTTTTGTGTTATTGCTTAAAAGATGTGTTAATTCGTGAGTTGAGTTGTTTAAATTTGATTGGAATATTACTTAGAAGTGTGTGTATGTTGACCGACACGAAGGATGAAGGCAGGTCAGTCGAAACAGAGGAAATAAGGAAGTCAATGCATGCGTGTGTGTCGATCGACACAGAAGTTCGGGAAAGGAAGAAATTGCACTGTTTGGAGATTTCTAATATTTTAGCTCATTACCTTTTGAAGATCAAATTCCTCCCCTATAAATAGGATACATAGAGCTCGAAAATAGGGATCATTTTATCATCTTTATTATTGTTTTTCACTTTAATTTTCAACATTAAACTCTTTAATTTTTCGAAGTACTCGTTATTTTCATTGTTGCATTTGGATTCAAATACTTTAAGGTTTCTATTTCTTTAATGAATCAAGTAAGTTATTTTATGTTTCTTGCAATGTTTGTTTCTATTATGTTAGGCTAGAAACCTTAACAGATTCTAGGGTTTTATCCATCCTCTTTAGCATGTGTTAATTCGATTAAATCCGAACCCTAATTTACTTGGTTCAAATTATATGATTTTCAATCCAAAATTTATTTTCAATTGAAGGATCGAGATATGAAAATTGAATTAGATTTATAGTTTTTAATTTGAGACCGAGAGGAGATAATTAGTAACATGAAAAATATAAATTGATACAATTGTTTTCTCTCCCAAAAAAGAAGATTCGAATGTAGGGTTTAAATTTGTATCTTTTATCGAGATTGACACATCAAAACATAAAATGTAAGGGAATTTCTATCCTAAATTTCCAAAATACATCACCACTGCAGATGCTGCTTGTGAAGGGATTTGGTTGAGAAGATTATTAGCAAACTTACAACAAGTTCAGAAGGAGTCTACAACAATCTATTGTGATAATATATCAGCAATAGCCATGACAAAAAATCATGTGTTTCATTCAAAAACGAAACTTATTGAATTGCATCATCATTTCATTCGAGACATGGTGAACAAAGGAGAAATCAATTTGGAGTTTTTGGGAACAAAATAGCAGTATACTGATTTTCTCACCAAAGTTGTTCCCGTGGAGAAATTCGAGAAGTCAAGAGATATGCTCAATATTGCAAATTAAGAAGGTTTTAAGATACAACTAATTTGCAATTATTATGGTGCATGAATTTTATCATACATATATTTACTTATGGTCTTAATCAAGTTACATGTATTTAGATTTAATACTAGTACATGTATAATCTAGATTCATCAATGTATCACCTATAAATATTTTGTGATTCTAATCATTTGTATCCAAGCCAGTTCAAGCAATATATATTCAATCATGTTTTCTCTCCAACTCCATCTCAAGTGTAGCAAAACTTTTCTTATTCTACGTCAATATCCAACATTTATATGATGCTCTTCGCAGAATCTCTCTGACAGAATCTGTTTCAGGACTTTTAGAAAATGGGAGGGCTAACCAGGATCATATCCATTGCAACTTGGGACTTCAAATTCCTTTTCTCGACAATGAGTTGCAAATTTATGAATCTTGTTGTTCATTTGATCTTCAAATTTTGAGTACCTTAAATAACTCGTTCAGAAAGGAAATAAGAAATGATACCAACCCTAAGGTTCATCTGGAGCCACATCTTTTTTCTTCTACTGCTCTACTGATGGATTTATATACTGAAAGCATTATGATTGGTATATTATGTACAAGGTCGATTGGTTAATATACTGGAAATCATAAATGTTGTATGTTCATCTCCTGTTTGAATTAACAAACATGTGTCGCAAACGCAATTATCCTCTTATCTCGTCGATAGGGAGATCATACGGTGTGTAGTAGATCACGGAAGATCGTATGGATCATTTGATGTTGGTCCCGGATATCAGGGTATAACTAGGCAGCGGAAAAAGTGTTTGTTCGTTTCTTACGCTCTGCTGGTTACTCAGCTGACTGGGACCTTGTCAGCTGGTAAGTCAACTGGGACTGAGTACTCAGCTGACTGGCAACTGGATGGTCAGCTGGTAGCTCAACACTTAGAATATTTTAGGTCGTGTTTGCACAATTATATCAGTTTTCAGATATACTCCAGTAATCAGTTACTGGGTTTTAAATCAGTATGAAAATGCAGAAAGCTGATAAAAAGACAAAGGATTTTATAGTGGTTCGATCAACTGATCTACGTCCACTCTCCAGTCGATGCACTGGAAATTCACTAAGAGCAATCAGGTACAAAGTGTCCTACGATCTATCTCCAGCTGGTAGATGCCCCGTCTACCAGTCCACTGGATCAACCGCTCCCGGTCCTTGTCCTTCTTCAGCTCTCGTCAGATGGATGGAGTGCGAGCACGTCACTTCAACCTCCTCCTCTGACTAGTTGGGTGTTGAGTTCTCCCAAGAACGTGACTCCTTTAACGGCAAACTGCCCGTAATAGCTCAAGAGCTGGCTGGCTCTAGAACTGCTGTGAACTTCCTCAGAAAGAGAAAGAACACCAAAGAGATCAATAACTCACAAGCTGGAAGCTTGGAGTCTCGTGTTCGAATAATCGACACACGGAAGAGCTTTTAAGAAAAGCCTCGAAAGTGTTCTGCTTGCTGGCAATAAAGCTTCAGACTTTCGGTAGATGTGCGAGAGAGTTAAGAGTATTGAATGTTGATGGATCCCAGGTATTTATAGACGAGGGATCCCATTCAAATTTACTAGCCGTTTGGACACATCCGGAAAAGTCTCTGTCCTCGCATGTCCTTCTGCAGGCGGCAGGTAGGAATTTCCGGAAAGCGCCATACCTTGTGTCCGCTTTTTCTGACACAGACCTCTTTGTGTCAGAACGGCTCTATTCGTCAGTACGAGGAATCGGAACTGGTGTCTTGAACTGATAGACTTTAAGGATATCCTTCCTTAAAGTCTTACTTTGTCAGTATATTCCTCAGACGAATCTTCCTTTTGTCTCTAAGATGCTGGGAGAGTGAATCTTGAATTCTGCTGGTAACATCCGACTGGTAGATCATTCTGGTGATCCTGTGCTGGCAGTCTCTGCTGGTGACTTCCTTAGCACAATCAAGGTCTACCAATTTGTCTGGATGTTGACCCTTGGAATCTCCCATGACTGGTGGCTTCACTGCTGGTGAATAGTGTCAGCCAGAACACGTATTCTGCTGGTAGGATTTGTCAGCCTCCTGCTGGTGAAATCCTCCCAACTGGTGAACAGTAGCCAGTCATTAGCTCTTGACTCCATGTTGATGAACAGTGTCAGCATGGGTCTGTCAGTCGTCGGCTGGTGAAATCCTTCACCAGGTAAGAGATTCTCATGCTGATGAACAGTGTCAGCATGAGTCTTGATCAGCTACGACTTACAACTCAAAAGACCTAAACAGGACTTTACATTTTGAGAACTAGAGCTATTCTAGAGACAAACTGACGCTGGTAGGACTTAGGATTTGATGCACCAAAACTATGATCTAACAATTAGCCTTGTGATTCGTGCGCCGCCCCTTAATCAAAATCACAACATTTCTATGAGTGCTACTGAGGGAAAGGAAACTTAGCCAGATTTCCCAACATTTGACCTAGCGAGATATAAATGGTTATCACAGCTGAGACAGTTCCAGGATAAACTGTCGGTGTAAGATGCAGCATACGCGGTAATAAGCATCTTATCTTGGATGGCTTGGTATGCTGGTGTGGGGCACACATTGATAAGGAACTAAGTTGAGATCGATTCTTTTATCTGACATTAAAAGAATTCATATCTCTATGGTTTGATGAGATCTTAAACCTAAATGAAGGTACGAAAGTATATGCAGATTGTGTATCTCTTTGAGTTGCAATGAAAGACTCTAGTTGAGCTTGTATATCTGTATCTTGGGTGATAGCAGTTTGTGTATGACTGTCTGGTACCGGAACTAGGTAACCACATCCAGTACAGGATGGTGACATTCCCTGAGCAGCTCAAAAGGTTCGTTATGCTAAAGTCCTACAGGCTGATTAAGTTCAAGCATAAGTGAAAAGGTTTGAGTGGATTGACTCAGGAATATAAGATGTTAATTAATTAAATAGATTGTCAAAGCTAAAATTAATTAACGAATGTTTGTAACCTTAAATGTGGGGATAAATCGAGCCCATGCAACCCGTACCTCAAAATGTAGTAGCAAATAAGTAGGACAGTATTGATTATCTGGTGGAATGAATCAATATTAATTAATTAATTATATTTTGGGTTGAATATAAGAATTAATTAATTGATAGGCTTCATTTGCTATTTGCATTCTGGTCCCTGGTCTGGCCCATGAAACTCAGGCCCAATAGAAGTCCAGAATTTTCCTATAAATAGGCCACAGTTCCTCAGATCTCAACACACCACGAGATCATATGTTGCACACAGCAAACCAGTATTTGGGAGCTGTGGTGATCGACTAGATCTGAGAAACGAGGAGGAAATTCTGCTTCTCAACCGGGCGAGGAATCCGAAGGGAATCTTCACCATATATTCGGATTGGAGTTGGGATACAGATCAGATCAGGAAGATCTTCTTTCTTCTCTCCCTCTTTGTTTTCGAAAATATTTGTTTTACTTTCATAGATTTAATTCCTTGATTTGTTAGGAATAAATCTTTGTGCGTGGGAAAACGATCGAGGATCAAATCTCTACGCACTCGTTCTTCAGGTTTCTACAATCCAGGTATTCCGCATAAACCCCCTTATGCATATTCAATAGGAGCATGTTAGGATTAATCATAGTCTTAGCAATTTATTTTTTATATTCCAATTAACGATCCTTGGCAAACGGACTTCGTGATTCAGTTCACGAATCCCTTCATCTATCACATCCTCCTCCTGAATGGCAAGGTATGCCACTTATAGAAGACAAGTCTGAGGCAAACCATTAAGGTTCTCATTATAATACAACTGATATTGAATGTTCGACCTCCGCAATTCTCTATCCTTTTTTGAATTCATTTATCTTTCTGCATCTCTTGGGGGTGGATTTCATTTAGTTACTTATGATCAAGTTGTCTATGTACTCAGAAGCCCAGTTCAGGAAAGTCTCATGTACAAGAAGAAGCTAGCCAGGGCAAGAGCACAGATGAAAATGACTTTCTGCACCAAATTAGAATGAAAGTGAGTATCCGTTGATGACCTATATATTTTCTTGACTCACATGTAAATCTAGAGTCTTGCACGTCAATATTGGATGAATAGCAATGTGCTAGTTGCAAGCATGCTTTACAAGTTCATACATTTAGTCTACCTAAAGTATGCGTTGTAGATTCAGTTGAAGTGTGTACTTGTTATAATGTGTTTGTAGTCTTCGAAGCAGTGTTGCTGTAATTCAATATTTACTACTTGGTGTGAATTGTCAACAAAAATATGGCCTATATTTATTCATTTTATTTCCCTATTTGCTGATGAACTGAGTCATTTGCTCATAATATTTGTAATCCTAGCATTTAATGATTCTATTTTTCAAAAGAATAGCACTATTCTAAACAATAGCATAATTCTTTTACACCACTCCAGATGAATTGTATCCTAAAACTTGACACTGTGCTGCTTAGTCTTTTATATTCTTCATAATCTTTGCATGATTCCTCTCAAGCACTGACTTGTGGTTTCTCCATTTTTCTTCCTATTCCTTTTAATCAGTCTTTAAATTTGAGACCAACCATGACAGCAAGATCATCGGTGTCCTGCTACTGTCCAAGTCAATGCAATCATGGAGAAGGCCAACGCAAGTCAATTCGCCAGCTCTCTCTCTCTCTCTCTCTCTCTCTCTCTCACACACACGACCACCAGGAACAAAATGTGTAAGACCTACGTAGATTATGAGCCGCCTTCACTGGCGTATCCAGAAATTTGAAATTAGGGGTACAATATATAAATATATTAAATTGGGGGTATATTATGTATAAATATTATGTAAAAATATTATGAATAATAGTAAAAATATATAAATTTATGTAAGAAAAAATTTGTTTTGGGGGTACACTTAGATACGCCACTGGCCGCCTTTATCTGCTATTCACTATTCTGATCCTCTCTCAGGCTGTTGCAAGTGATGCTGAAGATGATGGAAGTTGGAGTGACACTTAAAATCATCACAATCCAAGTGATTAACTGGATCAGAAACATAGTATATATATTTGTGAATAACCTATGTTTGTAATTAGCGTCTAGTTCATAAATCTGTATTTTGTAGTTGAAAGTGTATAGTGAAAATTAGTTGGGAAAAAAAAAATTGAGGCCTGTTAATTATTTGTTGTATTAAGTAGTCAGCTCTTAGTTGTATATGTTTCCTTTAATTTTCCAACTCTCTGTTACCATGAAAAGCATTTTTGCATGACGTTCAAGCAACTGAGGCACGCTATGCAGAGACGGATCTACATTAAGGTTGGGGGTGGCTCCAGCCCCCCTAGTTAGAATTTTTTTCCGTTTTTATAGTATTATGATCCGAAATTTTCTGGACTAGCCCCCTCGTAAACAAGAAAAATGGATGAAAATAAGAAAAAAATATGATACGAAGGAATTGAAGTCGAGTGGAGGAAAAAAAAATTATGCCCCTCACATAAATTTTCTGGATCCGTCACTGACGCTATGTGTGAATAATAAAAATCTCAATTGAATAAAAAATCATTATGATTCATTTAATAAAGCTCTTCAAAATAAAGGAGTTAAATTGAGTTGGAGCCTATATTTGATGAGCTAGATCAGCTTATAGATATGATTTTAATTCATTGTTTATTGTTGATTAATAAATAAGGTATTAAATAACACAGAAAAGCAAGATCAAAACAAAATTATATATGCATAATAAGATTTGGAGAGCACAAGAGTGTCAGCAAATTAAAAGTGAGAAGGAAAAAACAATAACGAAAGAGGATGTGTGTGTTGGGAAGAGACCATGTGTCCTATGAATTTTACATTACTAAAATACTTTAACCACATCAATCATAATGACTCCACACTATGATGCATGCATCTACATTT
The DNA here is from genome assembly GCA_026898455.1 of Plectranthus barbatus. NCBI lineage: Eukaryota > Viridiplantae > Streptophyta > Magnoliopsida > Lamiales > Lamiaceae > Plectranthus > Plectranthus barbatus. The sequence goes on from JAPKLW010002586.1 coordinate 27,732, forward strand.
AATTTAATATTTCTACACTCCCCTTTTTCTTTTCCAAAAACAATATTTTATTTGCCTACGTTGTATTATTCAACCCCTTTTACGTATTCAATTTCCCTTCAGGTTGTATTTCATTTCATTAATTTATTTTTAACATACAATAAGGCCAAGAATTATCAAGAAAATGACCCTAAACAATATATGGTCATTAATTATTGCACATTCTCAGAATTTCCCAGATTTTTTAGTTTTTATTTGTGACAATATATATTGTTTTTTATATGTTCTACAAGTTGTGAATGTCCAACTTGCATATGCAGGGCATGAAAAAGTAACCATTAATTAATATTTACTATTAATCTACATAAAGTATCATATTATATAGGATAGTAGCATTAAATAAAAAGGTCGGGAGACTTTCAATTATTCTCCACATTTAAGTAAAGCAAAGTTGAATACTATCCACATAAGCAACCAACATGTTAATTCAACTATTTATAACACAGTCAGCCTGGAATATATTAGTCATAATGCAACTAGATTTTTTATTAAAAAAAAAAAATTGAGTTAGATTATTTATTTGTGCACCCCACTTTCTCCCAACGCTAATCAAGCTATAAATTGCTTAGACTAAGTTGCCCCTTAATTAATCATATATCTCAGTTAATCACTTTGTTAAAACCATCAATTATAAAATACAACCCAAGTTTCCAAATTCCACCAACGATAGTTAAGATTAAGTGTCGATATAAGTTGACCTCGAACCTTTGATTGAGAAATTTATATATCACAATAAAATTGTTGAGAATAAATCTTTTGTACTTGAAATGGTGCAAATGATGATCAAATATATATGCATTAGTCTAGTAGATCACAAGATTTAGTTAAATTAATATGTTTTGAGTTTTTAGCAAGAGGGGTATTTATGTAATAACGCTAAGCCAATTATGAAAAAGGAGCGCACTTAGGAGTTAGCCATTTAGATAGTTGGATAATGTCCCTTTTTTAAAAATAAACTTTGGCAATTAAAGGAAGCTAGATTAAAAGAAGTAAAGAGAAAAGGGCGTATCTTTCCAACTAAACCAGGAAAAAAAAAAAAAAGTGTTGGAAATGGAAATGACTACTTTCCATTTAATCTTGAAAAGGTAACTTTATTAAAGCAAGTAATCCCTTAATCCACCCGGACCACTCAACAACAAAAGTTCATAAATTTTTGTTTTGGATTATAGAAATTTACGTGCCTATAATTAAAAGGTCATTAGTTTAAATTTTTCTAAGAATATTTAAGTAAGTAAATTTACATAAATGCATTAGTATTAAAAAAATCTTATATATACTAATTTCGTGCTAAAAATCTTGAAATTGATCTTTCTTTCTTATCTTCTACTCAATAAAGAAAATAATTAAAATTGACTAGCGTTACCTTAGAAAGCATCTTTATTGTTTTGGATCAAATTAAGCATATATATATTTATTCCCCCACTTTTGTTTTCTCCTTTTATGGATCGCCCTTCTTTATATGTATAAAATTATTTTCCCATCTTCATGCATTCATGCTTCTAATATAAATTAATTCCATTATGGCCCGCCAATAAAGGTTGATGTCGAAAAACCTCTTCGCTAAGTTTTTGATTTTATTTTACCAATGGATACAATGTGAATAGTTTTATTTTCTCATTAAGAGAAATATGTAAAAATTATGGAGCTTGTAAAACTTATGATTGATCCCACAAACTTAAATAAATTCTTTTCAAGGTATTTTTTTTCACTTGTACGCACTCTAAAAAACTTCTTCGATTTTATACATCATAATTTTATCACAAATCAAATATGTAAATTCAATCTTGAAATTTATCTAAAATTAGTATAAAAAAATAGTGCAGCATGTTGATATGAGTATCATATATTAAATCTTTGAAGTTTTCTAATTATTGCAGTCTTAAAATATTTTCACTTAGTGTGGATTTCATTCATGCCACCTCTTGAAAATTTTATAAAAACTACTTATTATCTGTATTTTTTATGCACTAACAATCGCCCTTACGTTAGCCCTACTTTAGTGTTTGAATTCGATTACATTAAACATCAATAAAATCGAAAATCCTGTCGAACTTTGACGATAACCAATTAAACAATATATAATTAATATCACAGTTCTTACATACAATAAAAACTCATATCTCAAATACCTATAATATAACAATTATTTATTGCTCAAAAAAATAATTATTAATTATATTATTTGTAGAGCTTGGGTGTTGAGTTAAGAATGAAAAGCATATGATGATGAAATGTCAACACCAAAAAAAAAAAGGAGTTTGATTAGAAAAGAAATAAATTAATAGAAATGGAAAGACCTTTAATATCCCTTTAATCTTTATCTTTATGCTTCTACTTTTGAACACTTTGTACTCAACCGACCTCCCCCACCCCTCGTCCAGATCCTGACGTGGACAAAAAGTTCATTGTCAACTTTTACATCCCACCCTCCCTTCTTCTTTTCCTGCTAGCTGCTGCTCTCTCTCTCTCTAACCTTTTTTTTTTTTGCTGTTTCTACTCTTTCTTCATCATTGCACTTCCCCAACTCCATGCAACTACTCTGTTTCTTCCTCAATATATATTACTGTTTATCTCACTTTTTTTAAATAAAAAATTAAAGATGAAGAATTGGGTGTCAAGATCAACCATGCACTTTTCTTCTTGACTCAAAATCATTGTATCAACTTATAAAGTCTCCCCCCACACCGGTGTTTCCGCTTCACTTTTTCACTTTTTTTGAAGCATATATTCATACTTCCATTTTCTTCATCAACACAACACACCTTATATACTTTCCGCTTCATCACAAGCTTCTCATCAGTTATCAACCACCCCTCTCTCTCTCTCTCTCTCTCATACATGGCTCAACTCCAAGCTGAAAGCAACACCGCATCAGGGATCAAGTTATTCGGAGCCACAATCTCACCCAAACAAAGATCATCACAACCAAGCAGCGATCACCAACCGACAGAGAAATCCGATCCGGCGGCGGAAAAGAGGCCGGACAAGATCATTCAATGTCCGAGGTGCAAAAGCATGGAGACCAAATTCTGTTACTTCAATAACTACAACGTTAACCAGCCCAGACACTTCTGCAAAGGCTGCCAGCGCTACTGGACCGCCGGCGGAGCCCTCCGCAATGTGCCGGTCGGGGCCGGTCGCCGCAAAGCCAAGCCGCCCTGCCGCCCGGGGATGCCGGCCTTCTCCGACGGCTGTTTGTTCGACGCCTCCGCCGGGGTGCAGCAGCTTGATTTCGACGCCGTAGTCGGGGAGTGGCGGTCGGCGGAGCACGGCGGTTTCCGGCAGCTATTTCCGGACAAGAGGAGGAGATGCGCCACCAATAGTCAAAGTTGTTAATGATATTTCAGTTTGTCTCGTAGTTTGCAAATAATTAAAAGAATAAATTAGAAAATTAAGTATTAAAAAATATTGCTTAGTTGCCTCAACTTTTTAATTTGTATTAAACAGCCTGCCATAGTCGTTGATTAATCTTAATGTTTTGATTTTATAAATATATAATTTTCTGTTTATATAAGAAAAAAATGGGGAGAAGTTTTTATGCATAAATATGTCTTTTTTTTCTATTTTTTTCTCTCGCGGGAGAGATGATATATATATATATATATGGAGTATATATTACTCCCTCCTCCCAATTATTATTTTAATAATTGGGTGTTCTAATTATATAGTCTCAAATTCAAATTTAGTAATATTTTTTTGCATGTGTTTACAAATTTATCCTTATAAATTAAATATAATTAATAGGGTTATTATTATTGCTAAACAAAAGTAATTTACGAAATGTGTTCAAATATTAAATATATTCATAAATGAATTTTGACTTTTGTGTAAGCTAAAATCAGACCAAATAATTGAGACGAAGGGAGTAGAAGTTAAACAATTATCAAAATTAAGAAAAGTTTCAATCTTTACGCTAAGTACATATTAATGTGTTCATAATTGACCTGGTAATACATTAGAGGTGATGAAATGATAATAATAAAAATTTATTCCATCATATTTGCATAATTATTTGTGTTCACAATGAGTAGGTAAGTGAAATTGTATCTAAAGCTATAACATTTCCTTGAGATGTGACACTACTAAATATATCTGCGCTTTGTATTTGGTAAATAAACTAAAAACATCTTATGAGAAAAGTCTGAGTGATTGAACCTAGTGGTGAGTTTTCGGATTGATTGCTTACCAATGTTTGTAATCTATCCACAATAGTTAATTAGGAGTATTTAATAATGTAATTTAATTAATTAAACTCATAATTAGGAGAGTCTATTCCACCACCACTCATGACTTATGACTTATGAGACACATACGTGAGAGTTTTTCAAATTATTTTAATAGGAGAGAGATGGAGAAAATTCTTTAATCACTTTGAGATGGCACCCCAAGAATTGCTCTAAGCATATCCGAATAATAAGCCAATCAATTTTGATATTTTTATTTTGTAATATTAAAAAATGCACGCTGTTACACATTTTATCCATATATATATATATATATATATATATATATATATGTATAGGGAGCGGATCTAGTGAGAAAATTCTTAACGTGAGAAAGTGAGAAAGATGTTTGATTGCATTCACGGTATTGCTTGATTGTATTCAGGTCGTTGCTTGATTGCAATGTTGCTTGATTGTGCTTTAGTTGTTGCTTGATTATTTTGTTGCTTGATTGCATTTTAGTTGTTGCTTGATTCAATATCAACCATTGATTTTTTTAGATTTGATGGACATGATTCATTCTTTTTTCTCACACATGAGAATTTTTTTTTACATGATCTCTCCTCTAGATATATATCTATAATTATATATGTAATGAGTATTGATAGGTAAAAGTAGGATCTGATCCGACAGAAAGATTTCTAGAACAAGAATCAAATGCCTAAAAAGCTCTGTCATCATAAATTTAATTATGCTGCAAGAATATATGATCATGAAAATGCACTGCCCCAATTGCGGCCTAACATAATCTTATTATTTATTATTTTGGTTGGATTTTTTTTTTTCAAATATTTACACATATTCAATGTACATGTTTCACCTTTTATTAGACAGCTTGATGTGTGTAAGAATCTAAAGCCCACCTTTACGAAATAAAAAAGAAACTTCAGAATATTAGTACCATGTGCTAATGTGTTGGTTTGTTCCAACGAATTTTAGTCCATCCAGGAATTATTAATCCTGCAGGTTGGATTTCACAATCTCCAAATGTTTTCAATTTAATGAAATTTCTTCACAATAAAAAAATGTAAGAACTACAGAAAATCAAATTCATTGATTAAAAATTCACAAACATATATACCGAAATTCATTAGAATATATATATATATTATTATTATCTCACAATATTAGATGCAATCAAATAAAATCTTGCATAATGAAAAAGCTAGTTTGAAATGAGGAAGAAGAGATGAGATCAGAAGCCATCGTCATCACTAGGGCTAACCGCCAGCTCCTTGAAGAGCTGACTGCAGCCGGGGTCGGCTTCCTTCTTGGTGAAGCCGATGGGGTTGGCGTGGCGCTTGTTGTCGTGGAAGCCGCTGTTCTTGGTGATGGTGATCTTCGCGGTCGGCTCGATTGCCCATCCCTCGTTAGGGATTATGTCGCAGTCCGTCCGGCTGCTCTTCACCAGCGTCACGCCGCATTCCTCCGTCCCGTGGTCGCCGTCCACCGTCAGGCTGTAGTGCCCGGCCGCGTCGGTCGTCCCCTCCATTTTGAAGGTTACGTTCTTCACATCCTCGCCCCTGCACTCCAGTCGCACCGTCGCACCTGCATGCATGGAATGTCCCACATTAATTCCGCAAAATAGTCCCGGAAAGTAGTGATGCTAACATGGTATCATGAATTTTTTTCTTTTTTTTTTTTCGAAAATTTTGAAAATAAAGGATGAAATAGAAATTGAAGGTTACCTGGCATAGGCTCACTGAGTCTGTTGATGAAGTTGGTTCGGCAGACTTCGCAGTAGACCTCTCCCTCGACGATGAACTGCGGGGCCTGGCCGTGGCCCACGCCGGCCAGGGACAGAAATACGGCGCCGGCAATGAGAGCTGCGATTTGTGTTAAACTTGCCATTTTCTGGTTGTGTACATGTGTTTTTTCTTTGAGTGGGTTGTATATATATGTATATGTATGTATGGATTGGCAGTTATTTTCTTGAGGTACAAAATTTTGTGTTTGGGCCAATATAAGCTCTCTCCCACACATTTTAAATTTTTAATCGCTTGCCAGAAACCAGACATATGTCAAGTCTTGAGGCACTATTGTCGGACAATTTTGTCTAGCTAGTTTTGAAATAATTTGAATTAACTGATTTACTGGAGATTGTGTTGGCATAAATATCTTGATTTAAGACATTTCATAAGACAAGAAAAAAAAGTCATTCTTATAGACATTTTTTATAATTGTCCCAATCAATATCAGGATTTCAATCTAAAATTCATAATTATGTTTACAAGATTGCACAAGGGATGACTTTTTGATGATAACAAATAAAATGCTTTCACAATTGTGCCCCAGCTGGATATATATAAATTGAAGGGATGTCTTCTTTTAATTTCCTTATTGTAATGACGTTAATTAGTAATCTGCAAAACTTCCAACATATATAAGATCCAAATTGCAAAACAAAAAAAACAGTCATTTTCAACACATGAGAACCTAAGCTGCAAGTGCTATATATCCAAAAGCTTCAAACCAACACCAATAGTATAAAAAATCAACAAAAATGTCGAAAACATCTTTGTCCAGTGGAGAATGCGAAGTTCATAACGTGGATTTCTCCGAAAGCTAATTTGTTTCTTGCTAAATGTAGCTCACTATAAACTGCGTGGACAAGCTTAAGAACTTCACCAATTCACACATCACGCAAGTTCTGCAATGTCGGAAAAGGAAGGAGGAGTAGTAAAGCAAGGCCATGAAGAAGGGCTGAAAATGGCGATAGCCCTTCTCGAGGAGTTCAAGCTGCCATGTGGGCTGCTACCATTGGCCGATGTGATCGAAGTTGGGTTCGTGAGGAGCACTGGATACATGTGGATCCAGCAGAAGAAGAAGGTGGAGCATAATTTCAAGATGATCAGCAAGCAAGTGAGCTATGATACTAGTATAACGGGCTTTGTGGAGAAGAAGAAGATCAAGAAGCTCAAAGGAGTGAAGGCCAAGGAGCTCATGTTGTGGCCGCCGGTCAATGAGATCACTCTCGACGATCCGCCTACCGGAAAGATCCATTTCAAGAGCCTTGCAGGCATCACCAAGACCTTCCCGGTGGAGGCCTTTGCTGCGGGACAGTGACCGATATATATATCATATATGGGCTTCAAGATTATGCATTTGTTTTAGGAAATAATAATGTAGTATTTGAGGCCAGCCAAATGTTGTTGTGGGCTAGCTAGCTCTGCAGGGATTTGGTATAATGATGATTGATGGTGTAAACAAGACTTTCTTGAAGAATGCCCTTTTCTTTTTCATAAACTTTCAGACACATCTGAACATATTCATAGCCTGTATATCTATGCAGATAAATTTGGAAGTATTCACATAATATATGAGACTTTGAAATTCTTCATGCAGTTGGATAAGAGGCTTGCATGGCAATGCCACAGAGGCCTTCAGCAGCACCACATCTCTCTACATTCTAATGTATCCATATTCTCCCCAGCTTGTTTCACATGGTTCCATCACTCGCAGTGCCGTACATGGTCTAGATCAGTTCCACACTCCACCGGAGTAGAACTGGAAGTCAGCAGCTTTGAGCATTAATGCAGAGTCACTGTTGGCAGCATCAGATGATTCCTTCTTAGTCATGATCATCCACTCTCTCATACCAATGAATGATAAACTCAAACGCATCGTCCCCATTGCAGCCCTGATCTTGAGTGGTGTCACAGTCCACAAGTTGTTGTTCTGATCTGATTGATTCCTTCCGTGGCCGAAAACGCCCAGCAACATCCTGCAATTTAATTTATTTATTTTTTTTCATTGAATTAATTAAACCCACAGTTTTTCTTGAATAATGTATATATGCAGCTGGCCTTGATCCTTAACACTACACCAGTAACAGCACCCTTGTTCCTCCACGCCCTCACATTGGCATACTTGAAGTTGAAGGATGAAACCTTCCACCACCTTGTAGCCATTCCTCAAATCAGCAAACTTGTTAATGCCAAGCTTATGACTCAATGTAGTCCACGTTTGCCTTGAATCTCTTGGCCTTCTCCGCCTCATCTTTGTACACACACCATCCATGCTATTACGGATTGAGTGTCCCACATCCACCAAAATTGTTTACATTTATGCAATCCATTTCCAAACACACATATGATATGAATTATCATTTATAGGATGGGTTGTCCGATCTTCACATTTGCAGAGCTGCGGAGTCAGTCAGAGATGGACTTATTTATGGGCAGGCCCGCTAATTTTGGTGTAATAGACCCGGTGCATATTCCTAAAAGTGTTGTATTATTGATTGGCCCTTTTACTTAGGCTCGGTTGGGCTGCTTCCATTTTTGGGCCAAATTAATTTTATACCAAATCATTCATATTCCATATATTTTATAATGTGTATGGGGTAAATTATGTCCCTTGTTCGGGTGTAGTGGTGAAAAGCATTCTATTTAAGCGTGATCATTGGCGGATCTACATTAGGACTAGGGGGGCTCCAGCTCCCCTAGTCAGAAACTTTTTTCGTTTTTATAGTATCGTGATATGGGATTTTTTGGATTAGCCCCCTCGTAAAGAAGAAAAAATGGATGAAAATAAGAAAAAAAATATATGATACGAAGGGTTGAAGTCTAGTGGAGGCAAAAAAAAATTCAGCCCCCCTCACGGGGATTTTCTGGATCCGCCACTGGGCGTGATAATTGTTGATACGATACAATAATCTGGCACGATAATAATGACATCAACACAAACTCAAGCCGAAACACGATAATAATCACGCACACACAAATTGTTGGCACTATACTTAGAACTAAAAATCTTGTATACAACACAATAATTCAAAACGAATCCGACATAAAAATTATGATATGAACACGATAAGATCCGACATGAATTCGACACAAATTGTCGCTCCTAACTTTACGGATAACAAAGAGGTCATGGGTTCGAACATCCACATGGATATATAAGGTGTGTGTTTAAATTAATATGAAAAAAAAAAGTTCAATTTATATGAGGTAAATTATATAATTAATTTTTTCTAGTTTAACTTTAAATACAAAGGTATCTATCTTAATGAGATGAGATTTCAGTTAAAGTGTGCAGATAAACTGAATCTAGACTCGAGAATCTCAATAAATGGTTGATGAGAATGACACCCTATAAACCAATGGAAGCTAAGTCAACAATAAAATAATTCACATCATTATATGTTCTATTCCATAGATTATTCAATAATGTGATGTCAAGTCTACTCATCAAGGCGGCAGTTTACCGAATTTGGTTTAATAATTTCACTCGATTAAACATTAATATTTCTATGCCTGAATGAGGAAATAAAATCAAAACATTCATTCTAAATCATTGCGTTGGCTACATTATATATATATATATATTAATTTTTGGCTTAGATCCTAATAACATATTTACAAATATATTCAATTGACTTTCAAAACTTATTCGAGAGAAAATGATCAAGGCTGCTTAATTCAAAAGTAAAGAATAAATAATGGTGTTGGAGAAAAGTATGATAGTCTTTGCCGATTTATTGAGCATTATTTGTCCATGCATAACGTGCGAGTTGCAATTTTCCAATTTATTACAAACGTGATGTAGCAAGGGATTGTCTCATTGAATATATATTAAATTTGCAATCACATATAACAAAGGCTAAATTAAATTAAAATAAAGAAGAGGGCAAGAATTGAAAAAAGTATTCACATGTGAACTGTTCGTCATATATAATTTGTGTGGAGGTGTATCAACAATCAACTATTTATTTAATGGGGAATCTATTTTTATTTAGTAT
>JAPKLW010002586.1:42739-77034 GCA_026898455.1 Plectranthus barbatus
CAACAATCAACTATTTATTTAATGGGGAATCTATTTTTATTTAGTATATCTACTTGGCCAGGACTTTATTTCAATATAAGTTAAGTATTTGACGTAGTGGTTGTGTTATATAAATAAAACAAGGTCGCACTCTTATATTATTACTATTACTATTACTATTACGTCCTTAGATAAATTTAACTTATAGGCATATTGATGATATTATAACTTTTTTTCTAACTTGTGTGTTCAATAATTAAGGTAAGGACGGCGCCGCCACAATACTTTGAATTTTTTGCTCTCAACACTCTCTCAACTATCTTAAAAAAAAAATTTGAATGTTTTCTCGTACAATGAAATGCAAATTTGTTAGTAAAATGTTTTTAATAAATTTCCAACAACCAAATAAATGATAAAATAATTATTCTCGAAAATAGAAATAACTTTAATAAAGTTAATTTTGTCTTGTAGCCGAAAATGGAAGAGAGAAAAACACAAAAGTACAAAGTCGCTAGAAAACTTATATTTTTATGTTTGTGGCTATGTAACATAGCAAGTTATTCAAATTGACCACTTTTATATATTCCCACAATTATATATTATGTCAAATTTTTTTATTTTTTTTTGTTTAAATCGCAAGGCCGAATTTGATTTTTGGATGATAGTGGAAAATTTGAATAATAAGTCCCGTACTACTAATTTAAAAGATCATTTAATATAGCATCCTCTTGGCTGTTTTACTGAAATACTTTACTTTGTAACAAAAAAAATTATAGATTTATTTTGAATTTAAATAAATGTATTACTAAAAATAATTGAAATTTGGACTTGACGCTTGAGTACAGGGGCGGATCTAGAATTTTAAATTAGGGGATACAATATATGAATAAAATAAATTGGAGGTGTATTAAATAAATATATATAAAAATATTATGTAAAATTATATAAAAATAATATTAAAATTATACATTAAATAATAAAAAATCAAATTTTGGGGTTACAAGTGTACCCCATTTATAACAGTAGATCCGCCCCTGCTTGAGTATCGGTTAGTATATGAAATGTGGCTATGGTTTTCCTCTGTTGTGGTTTACAGAGGATCCAAATCCATATTTTTCAGTATTAAAATTTGTACTACAAATATGTCGTTAAAAAAAAAGAAAATCATTATTTTTTAGTATTGAAAGTTATATGTTTTCTAACATCGATAATTTTGGATACATTTTTTTTTGTTTAAAAAAATTTCAGTGAAACATATTATTTGGATTGAATAAACTTATTATTTAAACTAAATAAATACATAATTATTTCATTATTAACATGGAATACATCATTTAAATAAATAATTTCTTAATAACATCATTATTAGTAATGAAATATATTATTTACAATAATTATCTCAGAAACTAAATTTTGTGAAAGATTACTGCTTAAAATTGGAATTAGTTGACTTTCTGTTTGGTTTGATAATTATAAAAAGGAGCTGCAATTCATATCACCACAGCACAACTTCTCTTCTTTTGAGTGTAGCCTCGTAGGTGCAACTTGGCCTTTTTTTTGGCCATTTCTTGCATAAATTCGAATTTATGCTCTATTTTGTTGCTTTAATTCATCGACGACGGTTAAAAAGATTCTGAAAATGCAGGAATTCGACACCGTTAAAGAGGACAGAATGCTGACATTTCTCTAGGTTTCTGTGCGTTCAACTGTTCCGCTCATTCTTCCGGTCACATACACAACCCAACTCTGAGTTCTTGCTTTTTCGTCTCTTCTTCATGAAAATAATGTCCACGCCATTGTTGACCATCATTATCCCTTCTGTTGCAACCCTCAAAATCCGATCCAAAATGCTTGCTTTCTGGTTCGCCCTTGCCACACGCCCTCCCGGCATCGACCCATAAGTTTTCTTCAATTTTTTTTTGCTGTTTTACGCCAGTTCTTCTTCTTTTGTTTTATTTTTTTTTTGGTTTTCCTTCTAAGTTTCGGGTGAACTATTGTTAATTGTTCTAACGGCTTCAAGATTCGAATTTTCTTGGCACTCGGAAGGTTTCGAGTTCTAATTTCGGCGCTCTGTTGCACACAAAGACACACACACTCATACTCATAATTACTGGCAAAGGATTATTACTTTTGTGCCTTGAGTAGTTGTTTAAGGTTGTTTGATGCATGAAGCATGTGTTATTTATGGCATGCTCTGTGCTGATTTCTTGAAACGGCTATCTTGAGAAAATAATTTATCTTGAGATAGAGATTCGAATCTTTTAGATTTCATTAGTATTCATTTACACATTTCAGCAGTGGTTGGGCTGAGAATCTTGTAGTATGTATTGCAAGAATCAGTATAATTTAAACTTGGAGTCAAATGTTGGCGAGTTATTGAACCAATCGCCACTTAATCCAAGTAGGATGATAGAAAATTTGGGTTGCTTGTCGATGCCGGTTAAGCAGTCTTTGGTGTTGGATTGTGAGAAGGGGGAGTTAGTGAAGGCTTCAGGCAGAATAGGGAAAAGAAATGGAGTTTCAGATACAAAAACAGTGGAGGCGTTGAAGAGCCATAGTGAGGCAGAGAGGAGGAGAAGAGAAAGAATCAATGCACATTTGGAAAGCCTTCGAGGACTTGTACCAAACGCTGAAAAGGTCCGTGATTGCATTAAAGTTTTGATTAATTAGCATGTATTGTTTCTGTTGATTAGTATTATCCATTACCTATGTGTTTCAGAACAAGTTTCTTGAATTGAGGCATTTTAAATTATTCTTGTGGAGCTCTATAGTTACATATCTGAAGCATTGCTTGCTTAGCCCCTTTTGCTCATAGTAAAATAATGAATCGAAGGATTAATCTGAGTTGTGATGAGGGAGAGATTGCCTTCATGGAATGTGTAATGTATGCACGTTTCAGTTTAATATATAATTAAAGTATAAAAAGTGTGTATATTAGGAGTGAGAGCCTTCCATTCTTGAAATGTCAACTCACGTTTGAGAAAGTAGTGGTGTTGACTAAAATATAGATTAGTTAGTTGCTTTGTTCTGTATTTTTTTAATTACTTGGTTTTCAAAGGTCAGATTATGTCATGTGTATGCAACTATGCTCTGATGTGATTATTTTGATTGGATGGCAATCTAACAACCTGCTGATGTGGGATAATTGTATTTGAAGTTTAATCTTGCAAGTCATTGTAGTAATAAGTTTATTCTTGTAGGTGACATCACAAGAAATTGTTTTTTTTTTTCCTTTCTGAAACAATACGAGATATCATTGTCTTCCCATTTCAACCAAAAAACAAATGAGTTGTTGATTGGTAGCTATGACTATAAGATGATATCACAACAAGAAATTGTTTTTTTTTTTTTGTCCTGAAACAATATGATATATCATTGACGGCTCAGTTCAAACAAAAAAACAAATGAGTTGTTTATTGGTAACTATGACTTCATCTTAGGGGAAGATATAGATTTGAGTTGTTATAGTTGCAAATCTTGACTTGATAGTATAGCCTTGCCTAGTAGTGTCTCAGATGAAGAGATTGACAAGCAAAAAAAAATGTCTACTTTACTACACATGTTTGCATCATCTGGTTGTGGTGTTTGTCAATCCTTTGAAGTTGTCTAATTTGACTTTTCATTGCATCTTTGTGTGCGGATTGAGTCATTGGAACTATACATACTGCTTCCCTTTTCTATAGTTTTGATTTATGGCATATCTTCTCGAACTATTCGATGATAAACTAAATCATTTACTGTCACCAGCTGAAACAGATAAGCTCTTATTAGTACATGCCTTGCTAACCCTTTGGTGACCATCTCCTATTTCTGTCATGCAGCCGATGATGTTGCTCATCGTCAGCTGCTTTCGTCGTTTATCTGGTATTTGGATGCCATATAGCTTTGTCTGTTAATTGGTATATAAAAAGAAAATGAAAGATTAAATCATATGATTCTTTCAGTTTAATGAAGTTTATTTGGTTGACAGATGGACAAAGCTACTTTACTTGCTGAAGTTGTCAGCCAAATAAAACAACTGAGGAAAACAGCATCACAAGCCAGTGAAGGCTTGCACATCCCAATGGACACTGATGAAGTGAAAGTCGAAACACTTGAGAATCGTGCTGGTGATGGTTCGATCTTGCTCAGGGCTTCACTCTGCTGCGAACACTGGCCTGATCTGTTGTCTGATGTTAGGAAAATGATCGGTAGCCTTCCAGTTCGAGTTCTGAAGTCTGAGATATCCACTTTGAGAAACAGGGTGAAGATTGCATTCTTGATTGCAGCAGTAGAATGGAATTCTGCGAGTCACGTGCATTCGGCTTTGAACAGTATTCTTGAGAAGGTGTCTGCATTGACGGAGTCTGCTGAGCAACTGTTTATCCCTCGTAAAAGGCAACGCGTTTCTTGTCTTGATTCGTCTTCGTACTTGTTCACATGAGATCCTATCGTGTCGTGTCATGTCATGTCATGTCGTGTTGATTCGGAAGCAGAGCTGCCTCCATCCCTTGTTGTAGGATCAACGTTGTGAATGTAATCTTGGCCTGGTTGTTGTGTGGATTTTCAAGGTTTGTTGGATTCTCAGTGCATTGAAGAAGTTTCTGGAAACAATGGGAGGAATATTTATAGAACTTGTTACTTGTGATTTAATGTCATTATTGTATAATGTATGCACTAAATATTTATACAACTTAATCTCATTTGAATCTTGGTTTTTATACCATAATTATTGTTGTATATCGAAAAACACTAGATTTACATCCGTGCCTTGCACGAATTATATTTTTAATATTTTATTTAATTATATTAAAATATAATTATAAGGTTATATAATTCGACGAATTACCCTCCTATGTAAAATTTGAAAAGTAATTTTATAAAGCAAGTTATTAAAACAGAAAGCTTATAAAATAAGATTAGTTTGTTTTACAAATTTAATCTATCAAAAAATTATATTTTTTAGAATTATACTTCTATTGTTTTGAAATAGGAAATAAGATAAAATAGTGAAACTATAAGGTTTTATTGAAAAGTGATACATGTGATTTTATCGAAAATATTATTATGTTTTATTAAAATATACATATATGTTATGAAAATATATCAAGTCAAACAAAATTAAAAATAAAATAAAATAGAAGTGATGTGGTGTGGTATGGTGTGATTATACACATGCGCTATGCACCAATAAAATAAATAAAGTCTTATTTTTTGATATTAAGATATAATTAACAAAGTTATACTCCCTCCGTCCCGATAGAATCAACCCACTTACCAAATTGAGTGTCCCAACCAAATTGACTTATTTTAAAAAATGACATTTTTTTCACACTCAATAATAAAATATTAATTTCACTTATACTCACACTCTTTAATTCCCGTGCCGAAAAGAATGAACTATTTTAGCCGGGACGGAGGTAGTATATCTTAATGTTTTGAGCTATTTTATATATGTATATATATATATATATAGAGAGAGAGAGAGAATTGTGATCATATGTTAACCACTTCCCAGATGTTACTTGTTACCTCGCTGGCGGTGCATTATCTAGACAAGCTTACTACATTATCTAGGCAAAATCAGGTACATTGCGAAGATAATGTACTACATTACATTTAATGTAGTAAGCTTGTCTAGATAATGCACCGCCAGCGACGTAACAGGTAACATCTGGGAAGTGGTTAACATATTAATGCATCCATATATATATATATATATATATATATATATATATATATTGATCAATATTAAATTTAATATATTATAATATAAATTATTGTCTGTATTATACGTTAAACTATATGTATAAATTTAATAAAAATAAAAATAAATATATAAAGCGCAAAGTTTATGGGATTTGATTTAAATATTATCCCATAAATAATATTATATTTGTATAATTTTAAAAATAGTGAATATAATAAATTAGTGAGATATAATATTTTAAAGAAAAAGTGACAAACATAATTTTGTTATATTTTATTACTATTTATTTATATTTATATAATAAATCAATAATAAATAATAATAATAATTTAATATTTGGCGGAAATAATTTATTTCACTACTCCTCCTTAGTATAATAGATACAATATAATAGATACATTGATAGATTTTTTCACTACATTGGTTTTTTATTTTAAATTTATTAAACAATAGGATATTTTGTTGATTTATATATATTATATGCTATAGCTTAATATAATAATAAAGTTGTCAAAACTGAAAAATTCACCCTCCACGATGAAAGTGGCGAAATTAGGGGACATGTTTGAATAAATAATAATAATAATAATAATAATAATAATAATAATAATAATAATAATAATATTCAACCAAAATATTAAAAAAAAAAATGGTTGGAACAGATTTTACATGACTACTTTACTTTAATATATATATATATAAATAGATATAGATGTAAATTATGAAACTATTATGTTTTAATTTATTAGTAGATTTTACTAAAAAATATTTGAGAGGAATAAAAAAAACTTGAGGAGAATTAAAAAGATTTCAATTTTTAAAATTATTTAGAATTTTATTAAATATAATTAATCATATACAATACGGTTAAATGTTTTATTAAATATTTATATATGAAAATCATTCAGAAATTTATTATATATATTTGAGAGGATTAGAAACGGTTGTTTAAAAAGAATATTTTGTAAGGAACATTTTTTAATAGATTTGTAAATAAATAATATAATAATTAAATAAATGAAAATATTTAGGCGGGAACAATTATTTTGGGACTGCTTTGTTATAATATATATTAATAGATTAATAGATTGGCATTTTATTACCAAAAAAAAATATTATTAGCAAACTCTTTTTTTTTTCTATATATGTGCATCTTGTCCACCAATTTCATTGATTTATCGGAGATGTTTGAATAATTGGAGATGATCACACGCTCCAATGCAATATGTGCTTACGGATTTATATAATATTAATAATATAATATTGGTAGATAAAAACTTATACGAAATAATATTTTTTATGAAACGATGATATATTTATTTTAAACTAGTTTGCATAGTCTCATTGGTCTGGAAATTTTTACAATAACTTGGGTAAGTCACTAGTATAACCAACTAGCATTCCAATTAGAATACAAATGATGTATTTCATTAAAATAAATAATGTGTTTATAAAATACATTATTTACTATGTTAAAATGAATTATTTAATTTTTGTTCGGAATACATATTCCAAACCAAATATGTTGTATATAAAATATATTTTGAACAAAATATGTGCAATATAAAATAAATTTCGAACGGAATGCACTAAAAAATCTCACAAGTAACTCACTCTCATACTTATTGTGAACACCTCTAATTAAATGTCACATAATCATAGAACAATGTAGCATTTATGTAATAAGACTAAAGAAAATATCAATCTTTTTAAATTATTGAAATATAAAACATAATAATATTACCTATATTCTTATATTTCATTATAACACTTATTAATTTTATTGAATTTGTAATTTACATGTAAGAGATATTTTTGTATGAACAAACTCCACATGGAAAATGAGTAGAGTAGAAATATATAAACATGTGCATATTATATGAGACAAGAGAAAAAGGATTGACATGGTTGAAATTTGAAAAAGGAGAAGATAGAATTGGAAAATACGAAGAAGAAAAATAGAAAGAAAAAAGGGATTTTTATTTTCAGGTGGAGAGTGCTCGCCTCTACAGCAACAGTGATTATGGCGGATATTTCTTTGGGACCCCCGCTTTCCATGCCTGCACCCTCCTTTATAAATAACCCAAATCAAATTCTGTTTCCTTTCTTTCTCTCTCATCATCGCTCTACGCCATTTTCCAGAAAAATCTCGCGCATGGCGCCATTCAAAGATGGAGCCCATAACTGCCAATGCCCTTCTGCTTCTACTGCTGCTGAAAGCGTGTCCACTAAGCCCTCTTTACTTGTTTTTTCGGGTTCGTAGATTTTTATTGTTTTCCTTTTTCTTTCCTGATGATTTTCTTGGTTGGTTTCTCAAGAAAAGGCTAATGTAGCGAAATTGGGATTTGAGATGCGTGATTTCAATAAAATGCAGAATGGAGTGTATTGGGATTTTGTAATGATTGATGATCTTTAGTATAGATACATGATCTGTAATATCGACATAGCTGCTTTCTTTTCTAATTTATGTGGATATTTGCTTCTTGGTTTCTAGTTTTGTTTTTAAATCTGGATTCAAGATGGTGTGGTGACATGACATTTTAAAATCTTGGAATATAAACTGGTGCAGATGGGTGAAAAGAATTTTAAGTTCCATGCGGTTGTACTTGAGGGGGCATTTGATAATTGTTTCGCCCTAATATCTGAGTGAATTGACATATTTTATGTTGGAACTATCTTACAACTTTGCAGTGGTGCAGGTGGGACTGCCTTTAATGGTGTTGTGGAAGAGCTTAAGACTTTAACAGTCCGTGTTGCTCATGTTCTCCCTGTTTCTGATGATGGAGGGAGCACAGCTGAGATTGTTCGTGTTCTTGGTGAGTTATGAAGTCATGCATAGTGACATAGATGTATTATCTATGTTCCTTATGTGATGGATTATTTTGCAGGAGGTCCAGCTGTTGGAGACATTCGATCTAGATGCTTGAGATTATCTGATCTAAGTACTTCCGAGGCTCTTGCAGTGCGGACATTGCTAGGTCATCGGTTACCCCTTGAAGCACAAAAGGCAAAATTTGAATGGTAATGATCCCCTTGTTTCTGGTTTATTTTCTCCTTTATCAAGTGCATGGCATGACATTCTGAGTTTTGTTATTTTTTTCCTGTATGTTTATTTTCAAATATATTCTTCTGAAGCCTTAAGAATTCCTGGAAGTTAATGCATGTCTAGAATAATGAATTATAGTTTGATAAGTAGACAATTCAACAGGTATGATATTGTAGAAGGGAACCATTCTTTATGGACAGGTGTCTCAAAACCATACAGGGAAACCATTCGATCTTTTTTGGTGTATTTCCAGGATCAGGTCTGTAAACTTATTCTTAGAATGCAACACTTATAACATAATCCGTTGTTGATCACTGGGATTTGTACATGTGCGGTGGTTGTGATCATGCTTGTATGTGCCATGGTTCTAACTTGAAGTTCCATTGATATAGCTTCCTTTTGCCTAGCAATAATGGTTACTACTCTGTTTCATTGCTATGGCTTATTGCTTTCTACTTTTCTGAGAAGGATCATTTGATTATTATCAATCAGTAATGATGTTTTTATTTATTTGTTGAGGCACAATGAGTATTTTCTATTTTGTATATAGTGTGCGAAGAACATAGATCTATATTAACATTTTGTTTTTCTTAGGAAATTTGGTGTCTAATTGTGTCTGTACTCTTTAAATAGTTTCCTTGTGGAAGATTAGCTAAAAAATGTACTAATTGTCGTTGCTTCTAACTACATTCTATACAGTGATTTAATTTATTGTAGCACATTTGGTTTGTGACCAATTCATGTCATTATTGTCGTGTTTGACATAGTTTGGACTTTGCAGATCCTTAGGAGGTCTGATGAAGTATTCTGTTTCAGTAATGGAAGGTACTTAATTATTTCTTAAGGAATCCCCATATTCTTGTATAGTCAGAATCTATTACTACTTTTAGAGGATATTATTGATTGGGGTTTCTTGTGACATGCAACTTTACAGTATTAAGTCAGATTGGGATGGACTGCTTGATTAGTTTTCATGCTTTACAGTCACTCAATTACTTCTCTTTTCCTTCATAATATACCGTCTCTTATGTTGACACTCTCTGGATATTTATTATATAAAGATTTGGTAATTCCTTTAATGTTCAAAACCAAAATGGCCATAGACTAATTCTTATTTGACTTGCAGTATTGGGAACTTTTTCTTTGCTGGAGCTCGGATATTCTTTCAGTCTTTAGATGCTGCAATTTTCTTGTTTTCACGTGTCTCTCAAATTCCCACAGAAAGCCTGGTCCTCCCAGTTATATCCACAAATGATAGGCTTACCTTGGGGTGTGAATTATGGGTATGGAAATCTTACTTTTCTAAAAAAAGCATCTCATATGAATTTGACATTATTGAATGATGCATGTATTTCACCTTAGGAATAATGATCTTACTCTATATATGTTTCAACTTGTGTCATTTTATGAGTTGTAACGTAAAGAAAAATCTTAGTTTCTGTGTGGTGGTGTAGCAGGGTAACATCAGCCATTTTTAATAGTGCTGCTGGTTGTTATTCCTCTTTTCGTGCTAGTATTTTAGTTGGTTATCTGAGTGAGGGTAATTATGGCAATGGGATAGGTGACATTTTATGGTGGGTTCCGAGAACTAAAAAATTCTAAATCTCCTTGGCAAATTCTTAACCAACTCAATTCCTTAACAAACTTCATGTCCTTCCTCACAATTTGATGAGTGAGTTATGCACGCAGACACACTTGTGGCTTAGAAAGCAAAACTATTGTCACAGGCTAATCACTAATGCCGGGTTGGTGGTAGTTATAAGTTGGATGTGAGACTAACCAGTTGGAAAATTATTAGGTTCTAAATTCGCAGGTCACTATCTAGGCAGCCAACAAATGTATCGCTTGCCATTTTTTTTTATTACATTCACCCTGCAGAAAATGTTTTTCCAAACAAATGGATTCATAATGTCATAAAATGTGAAATTTCACAATGAATGTTGATTTCACAAATTGAAATCACCTTTTTTCTGATTGATTTTAGGATGGAACCATAATACGAGGACAGAATGAAATATCTCACCCAACCAATGGATCTATGGAACCAATAAATAAGGTAAATGTGTGTCAATAATCCACTTAGCGAATATTTCTCTCTTTTTTAATTCCATTAGTAGTGCTAGATACATTTCATCATAGTTTACCCCCATATATTAAACTCTGTTATCAGTTAACATTCCTTATTTTAGACTTTGTTATCTGATGGATCTTGGTTTCGAATGGAGCTTTGTACAAGTCTAATTAGTCTGATTTCAATTCATCTTCAATGTTTCATTGGTACTAATTCACTGTGTAAATTTCCATAGTTTAATTGAGAAGAGTTTCTTCAACAGAGTAACTCTTCAGCTCGAGTTCTTCCTTCAAGAATAAAGAGGGTCTTTTACATGTCCAGTGAAGGCAGCAATTTATTACATGAGGTAGTGATGTTTTTCATGATCATCAATTTGCCAATTCTTCTACACGGCTTCTTGAATAAGAGAGAGCTAATGAAATATCTATTGGTAATGGCTCTTTTAAATGGATGATTGACATAATGTTATATCCGTTAAAATTAGTTCAGCATTTTGTTTATACAAATATGATATTCAAGAGAGAGCTAGTGAAAGATCATATTTATTTGATTTTTCAATGGATCTGCAAGATCAAAAGTTTCCAAATTACATTATAATAAATATTGGCAACACTTTTTGAATAACTTGGATAACCTCTTGCTCTACCAGCCAGCCCTGGGTTCCTAAAATCTTCTTCTCAATCATCTGATAAATGTTTCTTCCTATTTTATCAATGTATCAATTTTGGTGGGCTAAAGGAAGTTCTTTTACTTTGACAATGTAAATAAGGTAATAAATGATTATCAGTTATGTATCTACCAATAGAGCTGGAGATTGCTTTAGCACAGTTATATAGATGTTTCATGCGTGTTCATTTTTTTTCCCTTAATTTTTACTCTAAGATATGAAAATTTGCTTCAATTTTATTATTGGATCTTGATTTATAAATTTAAGTTTGTGATGATGATTATGCACATGTTACAGCTTTCAAATAACCAGACTAAAAAACATTGGAGTATCATATTTTTTAGCATTAGGATATAATTTAATTTTTAAATTCAGATATCTGAAATTAGTAGCACGATTTTTGTTTGAATTGTAAATTCAAGACCTGAAATTCTTACACCCTTTTACGTGGTTTACTTGAACAGGTCTTTCCTTCTGCAAACCCAACTGTCTTAGAACAGCTGAACAGTGTTGACTGCATTATCTATGCCATGGGTTCTTTATTTACTTCGATATGTCCATCTTTGGTAAAGATCATGAGCCAACTTAAATTTTCTATTTTAAATCTGTACCAATTGAAACAGTCACTTTCTTTTTGTTTGTATAGTTATACATCTACGCTTAAATACTGCCACCCGTGCTTCCTTAGTTCAAAATACCAGGCAAATTCCCAAAGTCAATATCTTTCACTTTGGACCTTTTTTTCCCCTTTCCTTTGTTTCTTTGTTGCTTATTTACTTAGCCTGTTGAGAAGTGAATATACAAAAAGGATCTCCCTCCTTTTGGTACAAGACCACTTAGCAAATATCTAAAGCAACAACACGAATTGCAAGTCTCTCATAGTGGGAACCTTCGAACTAATTACAACGCATCAGTTTCCTCATTCCTTGTGCTTCATTTTCAGGTTTTACGGGGAATTGGGGAACGCATTTCTTCACGCTCATGCCCCAAGGTAATAAAGTTTTTTCAAAATCTGGAAATATCTTGATCATGCATCCATAAATTTTTCTTTACTAGTGTTATTTGATATTTTGGATTAAACTTTTTGAATGTATGCAATGGTTTTTATCACTCTTTGATCATATATCCATGCCATGGTTGGATCATTTCACCTCTCACAAGATATGTCTCTTGCAGTTTTAATGCTTTGTTCTGGCAGGTTCTTCTATTAAATGGTACACATGATAGAGAAACTAGTGGCTTTACAGCTTCCTGCTTTGTGACAGCTATTACTGATGCTTTGAACCGAACACATGGTGATCCTCATAAAAGTCTTAAGCATCCTGTAAGTAATCTAATCCGTATTAGAAAGTGTTTAGTAGTTCTACTGTTATGGTGTTGCACATCAGAGATCCACATGAAAGTGAGGATGGGGGTTAGTTCTAAACCCTTGAGTGAGGTTTTGGGATAAGTTAGGGCTTCCAATCCTTTGTCAGTTGCATAGAGACCCCCTCTTATATGCCCATCCACACATTCACGTGGATCCAATGTTGACTTATCTATTCAGTCCCAGAGGTCAAGGAAAGTCGGTTAAAGAAATGAATTTCACAGATTTAAAAAACTTACTTAGTAGTTTTTTCTTTTAATGTAGTAAATGAATATATGTAGAGCTCAGTGTATTCTAAAGCATGAGAAACTCTACTGGTCAGTGTCCTTTTCTCCCAGAATTAACAGATTATACATGGAAACAGGAAGCATTCTCTCATTTTAGCTTGATTCTATCTGCCTTGTCTAATTATGTTAATTTGACCACTAATAATGCTCAAATATGTTACTCTGAAATTCTTTCATATAATTTTGCAGCCTAGCCAATACATCAACACAATATTTGTGCCCAAAGATTGTCAGATTCCTATTGATACCAATATCTTGGCTTCCCAAGGGGTATTTCATGTGGTATGCTCTCTTTTATCCAGTATTTACACTAGTTGAAACCTGATTCCAATTGAAAGCTCTATGACATTACAAACTAAATGCTGTTTGTGTGATAACAAATTAATGGCAAGCACTCGTGTGGAATTAAACGAGAGCTACTTTAGGTTTTGCATACTTTTAAAAGGAAACACCATGCGAATAATGATATATCTGACTGAACATTGCAGGTAACTGTTGAGTCGGTACATGATGCAACAGCGGGCATAATCTATGACCCGAAATCCTTGATACAAGCTCTGTCTGACCTGTTGACTGGATGCACAAGAAAGAATGTTGCTGCAGCTTGATTCTTGTTCACTCCAAGAGTTTTTTTGTGTTTCAAAAGACTATGCACGGGTCATTATATCTTTACCACTGCCACTCTTCTGCTGAAGTAAAGTTTTCAAGTCCGATCTCTTCATTTTCCCAGCCCCGGCTGTTTTGATTGGGAAGAACATTTAATTGGCCTGATACGATGCATCGGCTGGAGCTCATTTCCTGACACTCCGTGTAAGATGGTGAATGATTCACTTCAAATTGTACATCTAATTTGCATATTATTGAGATGTGGTAGGAAACTCAGAGATCTGTCCTGAACCAAGAATGTCATTCTTGATGTAATGGAATGATTAACCAGATTGATGCACATGCATTCTCTTCTTGAATAACTGGAAATAAATAAATAAATAAAAAATCTTGATGCTTTGGTTAATTCGTCTTCCACGAATGCATTTATGGTTTGCAAAATATTAAAAAAGAAGTTACACCGTAGCAGTAAAGCTTCTCGTTATAGAAGTTGCTGTCGGATTGAATTGCAGGAAGTGAGGCCCGTTATAGAAACACCTACTTTCTGTGAATTGTAATAATTCAGTTCAACTAATGGCGGTGACACTAAAATGGAGGCTTATTTTAGCTGCAATTTTGGTGATGGGGATGTGGGCGTAGCTCAAACGCTGCCTGATGCATGGATGGTTGAAAGGCACGAGAAATGGATGGTGTGTGTACAAAGATGAGGCGTAGAAGGCCAAGAAATTCAAGGCAAATGTGGACTACATTGAGTCATCTGCTTGCCATTAACAAATGTGGAAGGTTCTGGGCAGCATCGACTGGAGAAACAAGCTAGGGGTGCTGTTACTGGTGTTGATTAAAGATCAAGGCCAATGTGGTAAGCTGCATGCAGCATTGATTATTCTATAGAGTAGAAGATACAAACATTGTGGGTTTGAGTTTAATTCAATGAACAAAAAAAAAATGCAGGATGCTGCTGGGCGTTTTCAGCAGTTGCAGCCACGGAAGGAATCAATCAGATCACCACTATCTGAATAAGAACTTGTGGACTGTGACACCACTCAAGATCAGGGCTGCAATGGACAATGCGTTTGAGTTTATTATTGACAACAAAGGCCTCACAACAGAATCCAACTACCCCTACCCAACAAAAATTGAGAAGAACATTCTCTATTGTACTGAGAAAGAAAAACAAGAAAAACAAGAGAGAAGTTGCAGAGAAAAATTATATATTTTGCATTGCAAAAGAAAATTATATAACAAAAAAGGAAAACTTGCTTGGGAAGTTAATGGCCACAACTTTTTCTAATCACATCAACTAGTTGTCATCGACTTAATGCACAATATTCAACATAGTTAAAAATATAAAATATAGCAACTCAAAACATATTGGCAGTTCCATATTTGTACCAGCTCCAACAATCCAAGCTTGTTGCCAGACCATATTTGTTGATAGTATACTTGCTCACAGTATACTTGTTGCCAGCTCCAAAAAAATCCATACTTGCTGGTTGTAAGCTTGTAACAACCAGTACACGAAAGAGAAAATTCTAACACTTCTCCTTGAGAATTTTCTTTGATACTCTAAGCTTTAATTCGAGTTCTTCATACTTGCATTTTGGTAGAGTTTTGGTCAAAATGCCAGCAATCTGATCTTCTGAGTAACAATGTCTCACATTGATTTCACCATTAGCTACTGCTTCTCTGATTGCATGAAACTTGACATTGATATGATTGGTTCTTCCCTGATGTATTGTAGTTTCAGCAATATCAATGACTAATTTGTTGTCCACCCAAATATCAGTAGGATCAACTTGAATATGTCCCAAATCAGAAAGTTGTTTCCTTAACCAAATTGCTTGGTTTGTTGCTCTTGCTGCAGAGATATATTCAACTTCAGCTGAGAATTGAGCCACCACATCTTACTTTCTAGAATTCCAGCAAAACACTCCACTTCCAAATGAAAAAACGTAACTAGAAGTGCTTTTAAAATCATGAGCTCCTGCATAATCACTATATGAATATCCTTGAAGCTCATTGCTTTCATTCTTAGAAAAATACAAACAAAAATCACGAGTGCAACTAATGTATCTCAACACTCTTTTTGTTGTACCAAGATTAATTTGAGTAGGAGAATGCATAAACCTTGAGAGCACACCAAATGAATACATCAAATCTGGCCTAATAGCACATAAATAAAGCAAATTTCCAATAAGACTCTTGTAGGTAGAAACATCTACCTTACTGCCTTCTTCATCCTTTGATAATTTTTCATCCACTACCAAAGAAGTGCTCACAGGTTTGCATCTTTCCATCTTAAATTTCTTCAAGACCTCTAAAGCATACTTCTCTATAGAGATGAAAATTCTATCCTTTGATTAATGAATCTCCATACCCAAGAAGTATTTCATTTCTCTCGAATTGGACATCTCAAACTCACTTTCCATCTGGAACAAAAAATTCTCTAAAACACTTGAAGCACAACCTTTAACAAACATATCATCAACATATAAAGAAACAATCAGTTAAACTTCATTTTCATGCTTCAATACATAAAGAGTGACTTCACTTTGACTTCTTGCAAAGCCTTTCTGCAACAAATAAGCATCGATTCTGTTGTACCAAGCTCGTGGAGATTGCTTCAAGTCATAAAAAGCTTTGTGAAGCTTGTAAACTTTGTTTTCAGCTTCTAAAGAAAGAAAACCTCGAGGTTGCTCAACATAAACATCCTCTTTCAGGATCCTATTTAGAAAAGCAGACTTCACATCAAGATGGTGAATTTTCCATCTCATCTTTGCTGCCTAGGCTATTAAAAGCCTTATAGTATCATATCTTGCAATCGGAGAAAAGTTTCAGAGTAATCGACTCCATGCTCTTGAAAATAACCTTTAACCACTAATCTGGCTTTAAGTTTGTTTACAGAACCATCTGGATTGAATTTTGTTCTGTAAACCCACTTAACACTAATTACCACTTAACACTAATTATTTTCTGGTTTTAAGGTCTATCCATGAGCTCCCAAGTCTCATTTTTATTTATCATTTTCAGCTCCTTCTGCATTGCAGCCCTCCAACCTGCTTCTTTAGCACCTTCATCATAAGTTTTGGGCTCCAGCAATGCAACATTGCATCTCTCATAAATTTTAGCAAGAGACCTTGTTCTTCTTGTGGGAGCATGATCAAAATTTTCAGCATCCGGTTCATCATCAATGTCATCTTCTAATTGAGGTGTGGATTCCCCAATTTGATTAGCATCTGAAACTTCAATTTCAACCTTATCCCGATCCCATATAGCAGCTTCATTATTGGATATCTCTGCTCACCATCATATTTTGTGTCTCTAAATTAAAGACTCTATAACCTTTAGAGAAAGAGCTATATCCCAAAAGAATTCCTACATTAGCTTTAGGATCCAATTTGTCCTTTTTTCACATCCGGAACATGAGTGCAGCACACACTCCCAAATATCCTGAGATGATTCACAACAGGTTTTACTCCAAACCACGCCTCAAACGGAGTTTTGTTTTTCACCGCCTTGGTTGGAAGTCTATTAAGCAAATAGACAACTGTGTTGACAACTTCTGCCCAAAACCGCTTCGGCATCTTTTTCTCAGATAGAAAACACCCTGCAATCTCCATAGCAATCTTATTCTTCCTCTCGCTTACACCATTTTGTTGAGGAGAATAAGTGACAGTAAGTTGATGATGAATTCCAGAATCAACACAAAGTTGTTGGAACTTGTTTGAGGTGTACTCGGTTCCATTATCTGATTTTATCACCTTGATGCTACAGTTAGCTTGGTTTTCAACCATAACTTTGAAATTCTAAAATACTCCAGCTACTTCTGACTTTTGCTTCAAAAAATACACCCCAACACATTCTTGTGTAATCATCTATAAATAAGATGAAATATAAACTTCCATTCACTGATGGTGTCTTCATCGGCCCACACACATCTGTAATGAATTGCAACTTTTCTGTAGCTCTCCAAGTTGCTTGAACAGGAAACGACAATCTGCTTTGCTTCCCAAATTGACAAGCTTGACACACATTTTTTTCATCATAAATAATAGGTAGGCCTTGAGCCAAACCTTTCTTTTGCAAGTTCCTAAGAGTTGCGTAATAAAAATGCTCAAATCTTTTGTGCCATAACTCAGAGTCATCAACACCTCTATGTGCTTGCAAACTTCTATTTTTCCATACAACAAGAAAGCTTTTGTTTATCATCTTTACTCTAACCAACTCACAACCAACTCTATCAAAAATAATGAATGATTTATTTTCAAAAGGCAAAGAGCAATTATTCTCTAGTATTTGACCAACACTAAGCAAACTTTGATCAATTTCTAGTACAAATAATACATCATAAATGTATTTTGTACTTGAAGGAGTTTCAGCTGCAACAATGACCTAGCCCTTGACATCAACCAATTCTCCATTTTCGATTCTGACTTTTGACGTGTATGATTGATCAAGCTCGCTGAATTTTCCAAGTTCAGGAGTCATGTTGTGTGTACAACCACTGTCAATAAGCCAAACATCATCCTTACTACTTGTTGCGAAGTTTGTAGCCACAAACATTTGCTCATTTTGTTGATTTCCTTAAGCTTTGGCTTGCTGACTTTGAGGTTGATGTCTTGGCTGGATGTTTTTGTTCTTACAACCTTCTCTACATGACCATATTGCTTGCAAGATCTACACTGCACACCAGGCCTAAACCAACAAAAATTTTCAGAGTATGTATTCTTCTTACAATAAGGACATAGAGATATTTTCTTTTGCCATCACTTTTGAAGTATTGGCCATCAATTTTCTCCTTTCCTTTATTCTCACCAAATTGCTTCTTTTCTACCTTGGGAAATTTTGTTTTGCAAAGAGTTCTCCTTCATTGCTACTCTTTTGCCTCATTGACCTTCTTTGCTCTTGAGCTTGAAAAACATGAACAAGCTCACTCAAAGAAATTTAGGATAAATTTCTAAAGATGAAATCTTAGACTCAAATCTTTCAGGCAAACTCACAAGCACCTTCTCTACAACTCTCTGATCAGACAAGTCTTCTCCAAGAAGTCTGATTTTGTTAACAACTTCCATGAGCCGATCTGCGTAGTCTTTGATTGACTCGTTGTCATTCATTCTCAACACTTCAAATTCTCTCTTCAAGTTGGGTATTTGCATTTGCCTTGTTCGATCACTCCCCATATACATCTCCTTAAACTTATCCCAAGCTTCTTTTGGAGTTTCACACGTCATAATCCTTGTGAAAATGGCATCTGTAACAGCAGCATGAATGAATGACAAAGCTTTTGGATCTTTGATTTCTTCTTCTTCATGAGCCCTAATTTGGTTAAGTGTTGGGTTGTTTCCCAAAGCTGGAACTACCCTCTCCGTCTCAACCCATTGCCATAAACCGAGACCTCTCAAGTGAGCTTTCATCTTGGCTGCCCACATTTGATAGTTCTCACCATTAAAGGTTGGGGGTGAAAGAGAATTACTTGAAGCCATAAAAAATTTTGATATTGTAGAAGGAAGCTTGGATGGTTTTTTTTAGTCAACACTCACAGCCCGTAAGATCAACGATGCTCTAGATACCATGAACAAAAACTGAGAAGAACATTCTCTATTGTACAGAGAAATAAAAATATGAGAGAAGTTGCAGAGAAAAGTTATATATTTTGCATTGCAAAATAAAATTATATACAAAAGAGGGAAACTTGCTAGGGAAGCTAATGACCACAACTTTTTCTAGCACATCATCTAGATGTCACTTAAAGCACAATATTCAACATAATTAAAAAATATAAAATATAGCAACTCAAAACATGCTGGCAGTTCCATACTTGCACCAGCTCCAAAGATCCAAACTTGCTGCCAGACCATACTTGCTGACATTATACTTGCTGCCAGCTCCAAAAAATTTGTACTTGCTGGTTGTAAGCTTGTAACAACCAGTACGCAAAAGAGAAAATTCTCAAATTCTAACACCTATGAAGGAGTGTATGACTAAGAAGGAATCATTAGATGCTGCCAACAGTGAGTCTGCATTGCTCAAAGCTGTGGCTAAGACCATCTCCAACCGAAAAACTCAAACTCAAACTCAAACCCAAAATGCAGTAAATGTCACATCAAACACCATTCTTCTCTAACCGAAACCACTAAACTCAAACTCAAAAGAATATTCTCAGCATATTCCTTTTTATCACAACTTTACAAAATTTTCAAATACTGCCAAAATCTTTAACAAATTTGCAATTTGATCCCTTTATTAATTTCAAAGAAAATAAATTATTATAAGATAATCAATTATTGTAAATACAAAAAATTATTAATTGCAAATTTATTAATTGAATAATTATTTAAACTATAAATTTATAATTTATTAAAAATTATTTAAATAATAATAAAAATTTAAAAATATGATATTAAGATTATATATATGTCAATGCTTATTTATATAATATAATATAATTAAATGATATATATATATATATATATATATTTATATATCTACTAAATATACTAAATAACAGTAGTCTAGCTACTTTAGAAAAAATGAATCTTCCCGCCCAGTCACATCAAAATTAGCTTCATCTCACTCAATTTCCATTCTCACGCAAAAACAAGCTTGCGCATTGCCCACATTGTACCGTCTTATAAAAAAAAAAGAAATCAACTATTTGATAATAGCAGAGTCGTATTTAAGTATTCGATGTTTTTTTGAATTCAAATTTCAAAAGTAAGAGCCATTTTTCACCTGTAGTTCTATATATACCCCTAAGTTAAAGCCATCTGCAAGATTAGCATTCTCATTTTATTCTTTGTATTATTTATTTTAATTAATTGACATATCTCTTTGCATCCAGATCAAATATTCACATTTAAGCAGCTGGAAAAGTAAAAAGCAACGAGTGCAGAAATCTTGAAGTTCATGCGGGAATGAAAAAGTGGAAATTAAAAAAAAAGAAATGGAATGTTTATCTCATTTACAGCTAACATACCTATTTACTTTTCGATGACACTTTTTGAAGTTACTTTACATTCCCACTTCAACTAACTTTCGCTTTTCAATCTTTCTAGCTAAGTAGATTTGCCGCAAATGGTGGGAGCTGACACATAGCGGCTTCCGTCGCAGTTGCAAAGTGAGCAGCTCACCAAGCTCGAGGAGCCACTCAAAGGGTTAGTCAAAGTCGTGGAGGCTTTGGTGTAGATCCGGCGGCAGAGTAGGAGCTCACTTGAGAGTTGAGGAAGAGCAATCCTTTGTGGCGGATACGTTGAAGCGGCAGCCCTATGTAGAGTTCTGAGGTCATCTCCATGAGTTTTGAAAAGGATTTCATTATTGCAACATTTTAGGTGCAGAAGTGATTAGATTAACATGAAAGCTAGACATGTGGTGCGGCGCCTGTGCTAAATGCAGAAAACTTGAAGTTCATAGATATAAAAATAAGAGCAAAAGTCTAAATAAGATTTTTTTTTATTTTTGGGGAAAAAAAGAGAGAAATAGCTATTTATGTTATTAGATTTTATTTTCTGCAAAGTACTGGTAAACTTGCAGCAGTTGAAGAATGAAGAGCTGCTGAGTAGAGTGACGTCGGTGATGAAGAATGGGAAGGGAGTGAAGAAAAATAAGTTGTAGGTGAATAAAATTATTAAGTTAAAAATTAAAATGATGTATGTTGGGACTTGAAGTGGTGTTGGAACTTGGAAATTAAATGAAAAAATGAGAGGATAGCAAGTTGATGGCTGTGAAAATGGTTTGTCATTACTCATAATCTGTTACATGTGTCACCACTAACCACTAACTACTCATGCAAAACTTAAAATATTTTTTCTATTATTTTATATACATATTTGTAAGCCTTAGTCTCACAAATGATTATGGTTTTCCACAATTTAATGCCTCTTATATTACTCAAACCACAACCTATTAATTCAATTGTAATTTCGTGTTTTCATTTTCAATTTCTAATTTCCGATTTTATGTGTTTTTCATTTGATAAACATTAGTATAATATAATTATTCATTGACATTTTTAGACATTAATTTGTTATTGGAAAAATAGTTAAGATTTGTGAAATAATGCCTCTTATATTACTCAAACCACAACTGATTAAATATGAATAACTTTCACGAAATAATAATATATTTAAATTTATGTGAAACATAATGGAGTATAGTTTTTATTATTCAAGTACATCATACATAAATATTTTGTACTGAAAAAAATAATAATACAAATTAATCTTTCTATTATTGGTCGGATCAAAGTTTATTATTTTTAAATTTAATTTAAATAAGTCCTTCAAATTTTATATTTATACATGTATAAGTTTGAAAATTAATATTTCCACCGTCCCGTGCGAATAGACCCTCTTCTTTTTGATACGGAACGTGCGAATAGGCCCTCTTCTTTTTTACACGGAAATTAAGGTTTATAAGTGTAAAATGAGTTAGTATAATTAATATTTTATTGTTAAGTGTGAAAAAATTATCATTTTTAAAAAATGGACTATTCGAGCGGGACGGAGGTAATAATATATTAGGCAATAAACAATATCTTTGTGATCACTTTTTTATACAATAAAATAGTAAATATTATTCTAATGCAATAAGATATAAATATTATTACATGGGTGCACGTCACGACACATATAGATATTCCGTGCAACTCACGGGTGAAAGACTAGTATATATATTTATTACTAGAACAAACAAAATAAAGATAAAATAAAATCTATAAATGCCAAATTTAGAGATTTATATAAGTTTAGGGGCTAATGTGCAATTAAATAAAAAAAATGCAGTAATGAATAGTAACACTGCAAATATGAAGTAATTCCGGAGAGAGAATACTGCAAACTCATTTTGCATTTGCGTTTGGGTATCGGTTGGTGAGAATTTGGGTTTTACGATGGGTTTTGGGTATAGGTTGGAGCAGCTCTAACTAGCCAGTATCGATTGCAATTGATGCTGGTAGTTCCGACTTCCAGTTCTACTCCGCTGGAGTGTGGAACTGATCTAGACCATGGTGTTACTGCAGTGGGCTACGGCACTGCGAGTGATGGAACAAGTATTGGATGATAAAGAATTCATGGGAAAGCAGTTGGGGAGAGAATGGATCATTAGAATGCAGAGGGATGTTGGTGCTAATGTGGCATTCCCGTGCAAGCCTCTTGTAGGGATCAGAGAGGGCAGTTGAGGTTCGGTCCCATGACTGTGATTGTCCTCAAAGGTGCTGCAGTCCCCTTTTTCAAATTATTTGCAGCTTCAAGCTTTTATCAACAGCTACTGTCCCACCACTTCACCTTTGCAGCAACACCTGCAAAAACATTAAGGAGAAAGGAGTTAATAGTTGTAACAAAAGGGGATAGCAAACTTACCTGTGATGGAGGAGCTGCTCGTCGGCGACGATCAGCTGCAGCAGGACAGAAGCAGCACGACACTGGTACAGCTGCAGGCGTGACGGAGAGACGACGGGCTGCGCGGTGGCAGCAGGCTCAGCTGCGGCGGAGGTGCACGATGACGAGTTCGTAGTCATTCGGCTCAGATTTCCCAAACTTAGCCCCTCTATATCATCTACACCTCACCGAGCACAAAGGGAGAAAGCCACCGCGTCGGATTACCACTGACTAAAAGGCTGTCTCTTAACCCAAATCCAACTATCACGCTTTCTCTTCCACTCTCGGTTTACTCTCACACGAGGGGGACACGGTGGCTGTGAAGAAGAAGGCAAGGGTTTTGAATCTCTCTTTTTTTTGCTCTAAAGATATACGCGGCTGCTCACTCTTATTGCTCCAACGGGGATGATGCAATTTGAATTCTTCAATTCAAATTGAGTAGGGCACAAGAAAAATGGGCTGGGAAAGATGGGTTGGAAATAAAGATTTGGGACAACAAATTCAATACCTGATCTTATCCAAATGCATGAAGCTGAATTTCAAAGTTTCATAAATTATTATTCCCTCCGTCCTGGCTGAATTGTACCGGGTTGATCGGGCACAATAATCAAGGATTGTAAGTGTAAAGTAAGTTGAGTGGAATTAATATTTTATTGTTGAGTGTGAAAAAGTTGCATTTTTAAGTAATGAGACAATTGAGGTGGGACGGACGAGAAAGGAAAGTGGGACAATTAAGGTGGTACGGAGGGAGGGAGTATGTATATATTTCCAAGTTTATATGCATAAATATACAGGCTATGACCATGTGAAAAAGAAAAGTGGATTCTTCAAGAAAGTCTTGTTTACAAATTACACCATCATTTAATTTGAGGCTGCTCTGCTTCAATTATGCAAAGTGAACAGTTAATATTCCTAAAACCAAACTAAATGAGCCAATTTGGCATGAAAACTCCAACTGCCAAACAAAATGGCCACAACAATCCAAATCAATCATGCCAAAGTTTGATGGAGTTGTAGCTTTCAGACCTTCCTCCATGTAAATACATATTCTGTACAGTAAAGATGCAGGAATCTGCAGGTACGTGGAAGATTATCTCCGCCATCACAACACCTCATCCCCTCCACGTTCCGCCCATGCACATTGTTTCATTCTTCTATAAATACGGCGTTCTCCATTACCAAGCAAACCACAACTATCAAAATAACAGCAATACAAAGTAGCAGCCATGGCCAAGCTGACAGCCTTCGTCTTCGCCCTCATCGCCGCCACGGCCTTGGCCAGCGTCTCGGCCTACTCGATGGAGGGGAGCTGCCAGAGAGAGGTGCAGCAGTGGATGCCGATGAGGCAGTGCATGATGTACATGCAGAGCAGGATGAGGTCTCCGTACAACCGCAAGTTCAGAGAGGACCAGCTGAGCCAGTGCTGCAGCGAGCTCCGCAGGGTGAGCTCGGAGTGCCGGTGCGACGCGGTGTCGGAGATGTTGGATGAGATGCCGCAGATGCAGTACGGGCAGATGGAGGAGATGGAGAGGATGGCATGCCAGCTCCCTAGCATGTGCGGCATGAGAGACTGCGGCTGCTCCTCCTACTAGAATATATATTTCATGGCTTCTAATAAATCAGTTTAGCCCATCGGCTACCTGCTGCATGCATGCACTCTTCTTCTTCTTCCTAATAAATAAACATTCACTGTTATTCATCTTCTATCTCGTGTCTTTATGTTTATCAAACTCCACCAAAAATTAGAGAACATGCCACGCCTTTCTTAAATGATTAGGTTAATCAAAATACCTCCTCTCCAAAATGGAAATCTTGACTTTTTCAATCAAAGAAATGGTGTTACATACCATGCCCATGCAAAGATAAAAGGTAAATCACATTTACAATACAAGTAAATTGGGTAATAAATAATATTAGGCCAGTCTGAGTCATAATATGAGATTTATAAAACAGTATAAACTAATTATAACAATATTCTCGCAATGGATGAATTGCATAAAACAACTTTTGACTTGAAAGAAGGAGTAACCTAGTTGTATATATACACAAATAATTTTCTACATTTTCAAGATTTGTGCGTCAAAAAACGTAACTGGGATGGGATCTACGCATCATTGGGTGTTGGCCTTTTCTGCGTTGTTTGTGGTTTGTGCAGAATCAAACCACACAATGAAGTCATTTAGAGATGGAGAGTTAGCAAATGAATGCAACTTGTTTAGTGGTGAATGGGTGTATAATCCTTCTACGAAGCCTCTGTACGACCCGTTGAGCTGCCCCTTCATTAATGCTGCATTCAATTGCCTCAAGTTTGGCCGCCCCGACAAAGATTTCCTCAAGTACTCGTGGAAGCCAGCCTCTTGCACCTTGCCTAAGTGAGTTTCTGTGTGTGTGTGTAATAAATATATTATATTTTACATGCATGTATATAAATTAATTTATCATATTAATTTCGTATGTGTGTCTGTAGATTTGACGGTGTAGATTTTCTCAAGAGATGGAAGGGGAAGAAGATAATGTTCGTGGGCGACTCACTGAGTCTGAATGAGTGGAACTCATTAGCCTGCATGCTCCATGCTGCAAATCCACAGGCTAAGATCACCTTCCTCAGCAAAGGCCCACTTTCTCAAATTACTTTTGAGGTTGTCTTTTCTTATTTTTCTTTGGTTTATTCTTCGAATCTAACAATGAGTCTCAATAAATTTGGTTTTGGAAATGCAGGATTATGGGGTGACAATATATCTGTACACAACACATTATTTGGTGGATGTAGTGAAAGAATCAAGAGGCAATGTCCTAAAACTAGACTCCATTAATGTTGAAGGCAAAGCGTGGAGAGGAATGGACATGCTCATATTCAACTCATGGCATTGGTGGCTTCACACCGGCCAAGCTCAAGGCTGGGACTTGATTCAGTATGGCACCACCATAACCAAGGACATGGACCGGCTCGACGCCTTCTCTCGAGCCCTCAACACGTGGGCTGGTTGGGTCGACCAGAATGTGTCGACCCTTCTAAGACCAAGGTCTTTTTTCAGGGCATTTCTCCTTCTCATGGCCGGTATGAATTTATCTGAAACTATTTTGCATGTTATTTTTCCGACCAAACCAGATTCTGTCTATTTCAAGTTTTACATTTTATTTGGTAGAACATGCGATGTAGCACAAGAGCCGGATAAAGGACCCACAAATTCAACGAGGCCGCCGCCAGCAGCTGCACAAGTTGTGAGCAAAGTATTGAGCACGATGAGGAAACCAGTATATCTGTTGGATGTGACGGCCCTGTCGGAGCTGCGGAAAGACGCTCATCCGTCGAAATACGGTGGCAGCCACGGTCTCGATTGCAGCCATTGGTGCTTACCTGGATTGCCGGATACCTGGAACCAGCTTCTTTATGCAGCTCTCCTTTGAGAACGACTATGTTGTTGGAGATGAATAAATGAAAAAATCTCGACATTATGGATCCTTCCTAACTGACTGCTATATATTGGATTTATAATGTCTCAATCTCTACTTTTTATTGATTTAAGAATTTGAATAAATATATATGATGACAAGATAACTCTTTATACAACAACAAACCCAAAAAAAAAAATAATAATAATAATAAGAGGAAGCAATTTGAATTGAATATCTGAAGCAGAGGTTGCTACAGATTTAGAGGGTTTAGGAGGAGGTGCAGAGGAATTTGTGGTGATGTTGGTTGTGGCAGAATTGAGCTTTGTCTCTCAGTTCTTGAAACGCCTTCATCGTCTCCACATCAAAACCACCTGCAAACTGTGAGCAAAAGCTGAAGCGTCAATTTGGAATGAAACAAGAAAGAAAGTGATCGAGGCCAAAATTATTCACCTGATGAACTCGAAAAGCGAACTTAACGCCTTGGACTATGAGCTCTTCTTCCTCAGGAAGACCACCGCCCACCATTCCAAGCTCTGCCGATACTCTCTTCATATACTTCATCGCCAGTTTCACAGATGCCAGCTTTATCTGCATTCAACATTTCAAGAATCTCGTTTCTCATTTCACTATCATATAGCAAAAACTCAATTCCAATAGCAGACAAAGCCAAAATTTCTACGGTCGTTTTGTCATCTAGAATCATTACACACATTTTATTCTAATCACCAATCCTAGTCATGAATCATCAATCTCATTGCAAAGAGGAAGATTAGAAGGAATAATTAGCTAGTGCTTTACCTGACTCACAAAGCCGGTTTCCAGCATCCAATCCATGGGAATATGATGAAGTTTGTACCTATTCGTAGCTGATTCCCTCATTCTCGACAGATTATAAACACCGTGCTCCAATCTGCACCAATGAGAATCAATATTCCCAGCCATGGAAACTATTATTATTACAGTAAACAAACGTACTTCTCAAAGAGGGACTGCATTTTCTTGAGAGCAGTGCAGCAAGGTTGTCTATGATCATCACGAAACGATGAAACTTCGGATTCCAGCTTCTTCAAATCAGAGTATCCAAATGCAGCTTCTCTTAGTGCATCAGCCTTCTGCTCCGGCCACTCAAAGTGTTTCAGCACAGCCCTCTCATCCACCTTCATAATTACATATAATTAGTTAATTAATCAATAAATCGAATAATTTATTCAAATTCCAAGAAATGGTACCAGGTATGAGAGCTCATCGTCAAGCCATTTAACAAAAGGGACAACATCTTCAATGTCAGAGAAAGCAGCGTTTTCTACTTCTTTAATCAAGAACCTGATGAAATCTCCTTGTGTTTCCACGTCTGTCTTGATCTGCAAATCATTTTAAATGAAATTATATTTCAGCGGGTTGAAATAGATTGTCATAAAAGACCACATGGTTTCATTCAATTTTTCAACTTCGTGGAGTTACCATAGAGATTACGAATTAAAGAAAGAAAAAAAAGCATGGCAAGAAAAAGACAATGAGTGAAAGGCCATGTCCATGACAGAGTGGCATGTGCTGCTATATGCCAACTACAGTAATAAACCTCAAACCACATCAAATAAGAGTCGATTTCTCTCTATTTCAGACCATGTTCGTACGGAAATACAAATTAAAGCAACGTTCAAAATCAAGGATGTTGGCCTTGGGTTTGAATTCTACCAACACATTAATGGCGGTAGTTTTTTCCGATATGTCGAACGAATTGAAGCTCATAATTAAAAAACAATTCAAATGAATAAATAAATGATTTACCGCTAGTAAATGTGAAGAACGGTTCTCGATTTCTCCTATCATATCCTTCGCCGCTGCTCCGGCCACCAGCCCCTCCGCGGAGCCAGCACCGCAATCCCGCCGGTAAATCGAGTCCCTCCGCATTAGCGAGTGGTAAAACTCAACCACCTCCGGAACTCTCCTAACCTTCGCCGCTGCTGACTTTAATTTAACCCCCATCGGCGGTGGGGGAGGAGGAGGAGGGGGCGCAGCCGCCTTCGACTTTGACGGAGGTGCTGGTGGTGGCGGAGGAGGAGGAGGTGGTGCAGCAGTTTTTACCGACGGCGGCGGAGGTGGGGGAGGAGGTGGAATGTTGGATATCTCGGCCAATGCGCGGTCAGCAGAATCTGACAGAGAACCATTAGACGGCGAAGAGACGGATGGCGACAGAGAAGACGACGGGCGCGGTGGCGGCTTTGGGACCCGCGGCGCACGGGATCGTCTCGTCATTAACATGTCGGAAGTTTCAGGAATCTCGTCGGAATTGCTCCGGGAATGCCGAGGCCTGTCGGTAATTTCCGCGGCGCCATTCAATGTATCCTTCTTCATCTCCGCTTCAATTTTAACGTGCGCCGTTTCGTAAAAGTTTGCAGCAATACTATTCTGCGTCACGCACTTCCTCAAAACCTTGGCCGTGAAATTGGATTTATGATAATTGTTCGTGACGTCAACGAGCTTCGGCGTCGACGACGACGAAGACGACGTCGTTTCCTCCTGCTCAGCCACCGCTCGTTTAATGTCGGACAATTCCGCCTGCATGAATTTGATACTCTCTTCATATTTATGATTCTGTTTCGACAATTCCATATGCAGAAACTCGTTCTCATTCCTCAGCCGCTCATTCTCCACCTCCAAACACTCGATCTTCTTCCTAATCCGTTCTATCTCGCAATCCTTACTTGAAATCTCGCTCTCGAGCACCGGCAGAATCGCGACGGACTCGTTCAGTAGCTTATGCTCGAGGAGCTCCGTCTTCAGCCGTGCCTCTCTATCGCGAAGCTCCTCCACTAATCGGAGCAGCTCAGAGACGTCCGGCGGCCGCGGCTGGACCTGCGCAGAGGAGCGTGGGAAATAAACGCCGAAGGAGCGGGAAAAGGCGGCGGCGGAGCCCTTGTGGCCCTGCTGCTTGGCGGAGGAGGGTGGCGTGGGTGGTTTTGGGGAGGCGTCGGGCTTGGGCTTGGGCTTAACGTGAGCTGGGGATTTCTGCAGCCCCATTGCCGTTTTAACTTTGCCAGCGACCATATTTGTTGATTCTGGACCTCAAGAATATTTTTGGAGATAAATGCCGGAGGTTGGCGTTGTTGAAATTCAGTGAAAATATTTACAAGTTCTGAATCGTTTACAAATCTGGATAGAATCGACGAGACTACATGGGTCGCTGTCGGAGTGAGTGTATTCTTTAGAGAGTTTTTGTTCGGAAAAATTGTCTTACACTTACAGGTGGAGTGAGAGTGAGAGAGAGAGGGAGGGGGGTATGTGTTTTTTTGAGTTATGTAACGAGTATCGAGGAACGGTCTTCTTTTCTTGGATCCTGTCTGATAAAATTAGTAAATACTCCCTCCGTCCCAAGTAAATTGTCCACATTTCCTTTTTCGTCTGTCCCACAATATTAGTCCACTTTCCTAAAATAGCAAATTCTCTACACTCATCAATAAAATATTCATCCCACTAACTCTCACTACCACTCACATGCATAAGTTATCGTGCCCGGTCAAATGTGGACAATTTGACCGGGACGGAGGGAGTACATAATTCCAAATTTAACTGTTCCACGCGCCTCTTACACCACGCTCTATATTATTAATACTCGGATATCATTTAATTTGTTCCTAATTTCTAATTTTCCATCAATTTTTTTAACTACAAAAAACAATTAACCATTAAATATTTTTTTTTAAAAAAAAACGTATTTTTGTCAGAAAAATTGATTGGAAGAGTTAAATAACCGTGAATAATGAAGGGTACGAGTTACGTTGTAGACTCATTTAGATTCTTTAGTCATTCTAATTGTGAATTACGAAAAGATAAGTGGCAATCTGATGTGATGATTGAGAATTTTGGTAGATGGGAAGTTCTCTTGTAAAAAATTGCAGTGAAAATTTTATTTATTTAAATGATTTCTAATTTGAAGTACAAATAATTAAAGTGATTACCATGAGTCAATAAATCATAAATTCTAAATACAATTGGAATATTTCAATGAAATTTCAGTTAACGTATTTTATTCATAAAAAAATGCACCACAAGATGAGTCAAATGAAAATTGGGATATGACTCAATTTTTTGACACGATATAATAATTAAGATAAATATAAAATTTACATGATACTACCTCCGTCCCGCGCTATTAGTCTCATATGGTTTCGGCACAGGAACCAATGTTTGTGAGTGTAGTGGAATTAATATTTTATTGATGAGTGTGAAAAAGTTTGTCATTTTAGGAAATGAGACTAATAGAGTGGGACAGACCAAAAAGGCAAATGAGACTAATAGAGTGGGACGGAGGGAGTAATAAGAATCAATTTTTTATATTTCGTATTATGCTTATATTGCCCACTAATGTGTTATCGAATGAAGTTCATAACAAGTAAATATCATATTCATATTTAATACTCTCTCCGTTCCGGCTGAATTGTCCCGGTGACTTTGGGCACAATAACCAAGGAGTGTGAGTGTAAAGTAAGTTGAGTGGAATTAATATTTTATTGTTGAGTGTGAAAAAGTTGTCATTTTAAGTAATGAGACAATTGAGGTGGGACAGACGAAACAGAAAAGTGGGACAATTGAGGTGGGACGGAGGGAATATTTAACTGGTAATATTACTTTTGTTTCGAGCGTATCAACAAATTGTGTGTATGGAATCTTACAAGGATGTGATGCTCACGCGCTAGTCCCGTATGTGAAGCTGTATTGGGCTCTAATGTTGTAGTTTCATATTTTTGGATTTTGTGGTACGAAATTAAAATTTACTTTTGGAAAAAATAATTATAAATATATAGTGTTAAATTAAAAGTTGAAAGGTCTTTCTAACGGTCGGCTTGCCACGTAATAAACTTTCACTCCACGCTGAAATTTGTGCAACTATTTTACCACAAAAAAAATTGTGTAATTATTCCTTTAGCTTTAGGAGGGCTATTGGTTTGAATTAAATTCATTTCCTACTTTTCCAAAAGAATTAGATCCAGCATTCCAGATCTATAATTAATTTCTTAGCTTATACGAATTTATTTTCTGAATATAAATATTAATTGAGTTGGTCTCCTAAGAGACGTACCATTTTTTTATTGTGAGACGGACATTAATACATCATTTCAATTAGTTAAATATATTATTTCATTTTTTAAAATTACATTATTTGCAACAAAGAACTACATCATTTGTAATAAAAAAATATATCATTTCATTAAATTCATATCACAATAAAAATAGTGAAACATCATTTGCAATAAAGAAATACATCATTTCATTAAATTCGTCTCACAATAAAAATAATGAGACCGTCTTATCTGAGAATTTGCCATAATTATGATTAACTTCAGGATGTTGGGCTACAATTATTCCAAAACTAGCATATAAATGCGTCTGCCTCTACTTTGCTACTATGCTTTTTTCTTTTTTATGAGTTGTTAACTATGATTTATTATTGTACTCACTTTATTAATGGTAGATCTATTTTTCTTTTTAAAATAATTTAGTCTCCCACCTTTTTAGATGTGAGGTTCCTTATTAAAAACATCTATTTAAAAATGATAACAATATATATCATTGTATTTTATTATCTATGTTATTTATTTTGAATATGGGCAACCTTTAATTTTTTTATATAAAAAATGGAGAAAGGAGAATTAATCTAAAACTTTTGTCTTTTATGGATAAGATTTTACCGAATAGACGACTCTAAGGTTAATTATATTATTAAAAATGATTCTCAAGAAGTTTGACCGACTAATCTAATGTAAATTGTTTCTTTAGCATTAGAAATTTAGAATAATAAATCTCTCATAATTACTCTTTTTGGATTTAAAGCATTTTGAAACTATTCTATCAGGTTGGTGGAATTTCCAAATTTGTTGCTTACAATTAATTTTGTTCCAACTCATCATTGTG
This sequence comes from Plectranthus barbatus, assembly GCA_026898455.1. NCBI lineage: Eukaryota > Viridiplantae > Streptophyta > Magnoliopsida > Lamiales > Lamiaceae > Plectranthus > Plectranthus barbatus. The sequence goes on from JAPKLW010002586.1 coordinate 75,134, forward strand.
GTTGGTCATCTTAATTTTGGGAAACCAACAGTATTTCAAATCAATTGTTTTCTGAATAGTAATTTAACTTAATTTTTAAAGGTTATAAATTGCCAATTAATATTATGATATTCGACTATTTTCCTCAAGTGTTTTTCATCGTCAATGTGATATACATTATACACACTTCTCACATTTTTGCAGTTAAATATTTTTTTTTTAATATCAAACCACCATACAATCATCCTAATTAATGGAGGTTACCATCATTTTAAATGAACTGACTCGGATATTATATTAGGATTCAATTCTTTTTAAAAAAATAATACATATGAAATGAGATTTTTAACATTATAAGGTAGTCCAAACCTTCGTTGCACCTGAGGTACAATATATTTAACAAAGAAAAACTATTTTTGGTAACTTAGGTTTTTTATAAATTCTTGTTTCCTACAATTCTCTTCTCAGTTTATAAATACATTTATTTTTTAAAAAATTGAAACCTGATCAACATCGACCAAAATTATGGGGTTTGGTAGATTATTTTGGAAGAAAAAGATTATGTGAGAATTAGGTAGACATTCTTTTCGCAGAAAAAGGGTGGGAAATTTGTCGGAATCTAAAAGAAAGAAATATATGTGCAATAATTCAAGCTTAGGAGAATAAAAAGTTAAATTGAGGCGTGGAAGGACTCACCAACTCAGAGCTCATAAATGGTAAAATAATTAGGGAAGATTTAGGTACCATTATTTGCCGCGATTTAAGTGGGGTTTTTTTTTTTGTTTTTGTTTTTTTAGCAAAAGGTGGGGTTGAATCGAAGCTACTTTCTACAAATTAAAATGAATTTGTGAGTTACTCTGCTAATATATCACTGTCAGCCTAGGGGGGGTCTGGTCTAGGCCAACGTGACCAAATGGGCTAGTCACTCCTTGCTCTGTCTTACTTAACTTGCTCTTGTCCCCTCCACACACAAATAAATACATATATATATATAATATTCATTGCAAACTCAATGTCAAAATTTTTAATATAGTATAGAAATTTGATATTGTAGCATTTCACCCATGGTAATAGTTATTATGAAATAATAATTAATATGAAAAAATGAAAAGGGAGAGATGGAAGAGCATTGAAATTGAAAGCAAAATGAGATGAGTTGGGGGAGGTTGAGAATAAATGAATGGCGGTCCCTTGATTGCTCCAACACGTGCAACATCCATACACATTAATCACCTACTCTTTATTTTATTTACATTCATCTTCGGTGACTTTCCCATTGAATTTTTGTTTCATTTTTATTTTTAATACATCGAATATATTGTATAATTTAATTTATCTTTCTTAAATAATTATGGATTTGTAATAGGAAAAACATAAACAAATGTTTTAAGATTAATTCCAACATTTAAAGGTGAGCACTTGTATAGTTGGATTCATGAATAACATTCAAGAATTTATATTCTAATTTTTAAACCAACTCAACACACTGATTTTACTATAAATGCAATTAGACTCCATGTGCAACGTTTATATGTTATTATTAAATTATATTAAATTAATTCATTATATGATATATAAAGACGAAATATTAAAACTCGATCAAATTAAGTTCAAACTTCAAAATTTTTAGCTAAATTGGAGATCAAGTTTTAAACTAATAATCTTAGAATTATGGTTTATCATTTTGTAGGTTTTCACTAATTGTTAAATAATGTATAATAAGTAATTAATTAAGTACATGACAAATTCTCAGATGAGACAGTCTCATCATTTTATTGTGAGACGAATTTAATGAAATGATGTGTTTCTTTATTGCAAATGATGTCTCACCATTTTTATTGTGAAACGAATTTAATGAAATGATGTGTTTCTTTATGGATAATGCTATTTGAACATAATATGGCCAAGCCACACAAGGATTT
>JAPKLW010002587.1:0-18756 GCA_026898455.1 Plectranthus barbatus
CATGCAATTCACTCTCAATTCTAGCCTATTATCATCACATTTGACAGTATTTGTTCCAGAAATAATAAAGCTAGAAAATCACCCAAACAATAAAAATTCCCCCAAACTTTCGTATGAAAAAATCCAATGAAACTCAAACACAAATCAATCACGAGCAAGTATATCGATGAAAACCACAAACCATATCGAGTAATCACCATGAATAGCAACGAAATCGACAAGATTCAAAAAAAAATGAAACAAGGGCTCCAAACTCAAATTTTGTCAAAAACATGCTCAAATCATTCAAATCATGTGTAATAATCGAAAAGGAGAGTGTTAGGATACATACCGTGGTTGATTTCGATGATTTTGGAGAAAAAAAAATTCGAAGTTGGGGTTTGGAGAGAAAAATCGTGCGTGTGTTTGTGTTTGTGAGGGAGAAAATGAGGTGAGGGGGTTTAAAAACCCGCCTCTGTTCGCGGCTCTGATTCGACCTCATCGATCGACGAAGAAAATTTTGGCCAGTTTTGGAGACTTATGGTATTTTAGTTCATTGTCTTTTGTAGATCAATTTTTTCCCCTATAAATAGGGCTTGTAGGAGCTCGAAAATTGTCTTTAATTTACCTTTAATTTCAGCACCTTTACTTTTATTATTTCCCATTAAGTTTCCAGAACTCTTTAATTTTTATTGTTGCGTTGGATTCAAGTACTTTGAGGTTCCTATTGCTTTAATGAATCAAGTAAGTTTTTTTTTATTTTTATTGCAATATTTATTTCAATTATGCTAGGCTAGAATACCTAACACGTTCTAGGGTTTCACCATCCTTTTTGGCATGTGTTAAATCAATTAATTCCAAACCCTTATTAACTTGGTTTAAATTCATAGTTTTTTAATCCAAAATCTATTTTCAATTGAAGGACCGAGAAATGATAATTGGATTAGGTTTATAGTTATTAATTTGAGACCGAGAGGAGACAATTAATAACAGGAAAAATATAATTTTGATACAACTATTTTCTGTCTAAAAAAGAAGAATTAGTTGTAGGGTTTTCAAATCTGTATCTTTATTGAGATTGACTAGTTTGTGTTCTTGAGACCGAGAGGTAAAATTTACTTTCGATTAATCTAGGTTTTAATTTCCCAACAAAGGAATTAATTCCAAAATATCATATTTCTAACCTAAGTCATTATTTTAGGTTTGGATTGATTGTTTATGCATGTTGAATTGGATTGGTTGGTTTCCTTGGAATCTGTGCTTTTTATTATTAAATTTTATTTCAAAGTTATTTTCTGTTTTGAAAACAAAAACCTCTCTCAAATTTGGATTCGCTCAAACAGCGAATTGATAAACTATGCCAGTACATGAAATAATCTCGTCGCACTATCCCTGTGGGTTCGATATCCCTTTGGGTTTATAAGTTTATTTACTTCGCTATATTATAATAAATATATAAATTTTACTGGTGATCAATGGTTTAAAATTGAATAACCGCCAAATCTGCCCGTCTGGGATCACCCGGTCTTGATTGGGATCGACCGGTATTTGGCTCTGAAGAGCAGATACCGGTCGATCACTGCAAGGATCGGTCGAGATGAGCCAAACAGAGGCAAATCTCGACCAATCCAAAATTGTCTGGGTCGGGATTTGGCTTTGTAATCTTCCCTGCTACATCTCTGCTTCATCCCGGTCGATCTTCCCAACACATGGACCTCATATCAGCCAATTTTCCACCAAAACTTGTCCAAAATTGATGAAATATGCTCAATCATGACCCTACATAACACAAACAACACCAAACACGAAATCAAATAAAAAATACACGAAAAACATATGATATGGGTGTAAAATGGACACAAACAAGCATGCACACACATCAAATAATTGTTCATTTTACGCACATATCAAATATCCAGCCTCTCGTACTGGAAACTAACTTTTGTTGCAATTTTCCAGTTTCTAAACCGAGAGCTCGGACTCAATTTAAGTCCACAACCTTCCTTGAAAGAAAGACCGAAACTGAAAACTTAGGAACTTAGTTTTCAGACTTCAGGTTTCAATTTCTTCTGAGATACCACTTTTTAAAAAAAATTGGTTAAGTATAGTTACATAAACTAAAAACTGAGCACGAATTCCAGCAAGTTAAAAACTGAGAGCTAGGACTCAGTTTTAATCTGCAACTACTCCACTTCAAAAGATATTTCATCGAACTCAAGTAAACAAAGTTGGATGCATAATTCTATGAATCTAGTTTCTGGTAGAGGCTTGGTGAAGATATCTGCTAACTTATCTTCAATTTTGATATATTCCACAGATATAACCTTTTTCTCCACATGACTCAGATGAAACGATGTCGGATATCAATGTGCTTTGTCTTAGATTGATGAACTGGGTTTTTAGTGATACACATATCACTGCTATTATCACAATAAATTGGCATGCATCCATTTTCAACTTCATAATCCAACAATTATTTCTTGATCCAAAACACTTGAGCACAACAATTAGCAGCTGCTACATATTCACCTTAAGTGCTAGATGTAGCTACAGAATGTTGCTTCTTGGTAAACTAACTAATTAGTTTGTGGCCTAAGAACTGACAAGTTCCACTTTTTCTTTTCCGATCTATTCTGCAGCCTCCAAAATCTGAATCTGAATAAGAATTTAAAGTTGGTTCATCAATTTCGGGATATCATATACCTAAGGACTCAGTTACTTTATGGTAATTCACAATCCTCTTTGCAGCTTCCATTTGCGATTTCTTAGGATTAGCTTGAAATCTTGCACAAACACCGACAACATAAGAAGTATTTGGCCTGCTTGTAGTCACATATAATAAAGATCCAATAATTCCTCTGTAGCTTATTGGGTTGACTGGTTCTCCTTCTTCATCGAGGTTGATTTGAGCACTAGGGCTCATAGGAATCTTCAATGCTTTAGTTTTCTATGGGAAACACTTGTTTATGAGGTCCTTGGTATATTTCATTTGATTGATAATGATTCCTCCTTCTGACTGCATAACTTGAAGACTGAGAAAATAAGTCATCTTGCCCAACATGCTCATCTGGAAATTACTTTGCATCAATTGGGCAGACTTCGTGCACAACTCTAAATTTTTTCGGCCAAAGATAATATCATCAATATAGAACTAATAGTATGTCAGTTTCATCCCCTATTTTGAAGAGAGTTGTTTTGATTTTTCTTTTGTGAAAACCATTCTTGAGAAGAAACAGAGATAGAGTTTCGTACAAAGCTCTAGGTGCTTGCTTCAACCCATATAGAGTCTTTCTCAGTTTGTAAACTTGGTTTCCTTCTCCAAAGCCCGGGGGCTGTTCAACATAGACCTTTTCTTTCAGTTCCCCATTTAGAAACTTGCTTTTCACTTCCATCTGAAAAACTGTGAAATTATGATGTGCGGCATGATCTAGAAACAATCGAATGGCTTCACGTCTGGTAACTGGAGCAAACATTTAATCGAAATCAATGCCTTTGAACTATGCATAGCCATTGGCAACTAATCTTGCTTTGTTCCTCACAATCGTGCCAATTTCATCTCGTTTATTCTTGAACACCAATTTGTTTCCTATCACGGATTGGTGTGTTGGTTTATCCAACAAATACCACACATTGTTGCGAGTGAATTCTGCCAATTCTTCTTGAATAGAATTGGTCCAATATGTTGACTTCAGTGCATCTGCGATCTTCGTTGGTTCTAATTGTTGAGAAATAAAGCACAACAACAAGGTACTTTCTTGGCGCGTGCGAACTAGGTTTGCAATGTTTTCCAAAACAACATCTTTAGGATTATATCTCAACGACCTTAGTTTCTGCAGCTAACTGACTTCAATCAATTAAGTGGAAGATCATGGAAAATCAGTTCCTGAAACTGGAATAGAGGTTGGAGTAGAATCCAAACTTAGTTCTTCCTCTCTTGAAGGTTGATCTTCTAAAATTGAAACTGGATCCTGCATAGAAACGAAAATGTTAGTTTCATTCAATCCTTCAACTCCAATTTTTCCTACTTTAGTTTTCAGTTCTTAATCTTCTAGAATGATTTTTTTCAGGTTAAACAACTCCACTTTGAGCAACTTTAGTTTGAGCTCCATTTTGAATTCCCCCTTGATTTGTGTCTGCATTAAGGGTTATGGAATCCAAAGCCTCAACAAGTACTATAGCATCATAGGCCCCTTCGGTAGGTTGCAACCTACCGAGTCAACTGAAGAACTAGACATTTCGTTCATAGATCTAGTCTAAGAACTTGAAGTTTGAACAGTATCATAGTTTTCATTACCCAGTTTCTCATTGACACCCTTGATCTCTCGAGTGTCTAGCTCCAGTTCTTTCAGGGTCCTGCGCACTAAAATAGACTCAACAAATTCAACATTGCATGTTATGTCCAAGAGTCCCGTAGTCTTATTAACTACCCTATATCCCTTGTAAGAAGGATGTCCATAACCAGCGAACACCCATTCATCAACTTTGGTACTGAAGGTATTCAGTTTTGACTTTCTGGTTATTGTGAACATAACATGGTGAACCGAAGGCACGTACATGAGTTATAGAAGGCTTACGACCATTATAGACCTCATAGGGAGTTTTGTGATGATGACTATTGATGGCACTTCTATTATGAGTATAACATGAAGTCATCAGAGCTTCTCCCAAATATCATTCTCTTAAATCGGCTTCTACAAACATGGTCTTTACTGCTTTTTTGAGAGTTCTATTTCTTCTCTTAGCAAGGTCATTTTGTTGAGGGGTTCTTGGAGCTGACTTTTCGTGGGCTATTCCAATGTATGTGTAGAAATCCATCAACGGTCTATTGCAAAACTCAGTTCCATTATCGCACCTTAATCTCTTCATTGTCATTCCTTTGTCATTTTGAGCTCTCATGATCAATTCTGGAAACTGTAGTTTGACATCGTCCTTAGTTTTTCCTCTGATAGTGGGCAACATTACCCAAGTGTATCTCGAGTAGTGATCAATGATAACTTGCAGAAACAGTGACAAATAATTTTTTACACCCTAAGGTGGTCGATCCCACAGGGACTGTGCAACGAAAAATCCAAAGAACTTGTCATAATTTTTAGAACACAGATGTTTGAGGGTTTTGGAAAAGGGTTTTTGTTTTAGAAATTAAAGATGACAATGCGAGATATTAAATGGTTTTGAAAATAATAAAGGGAAACACAGATCCTAGGGCAGATAATCTTATCATCAACATGCAATATCAATCAACTCAGCAATGGGGAAAACATAGATTTTGATGGGTTAAATTCCTTGGTCCGACAATTTAAATCCTAGATTATTAATTAGTGACTATCTCCTCTCGGTCTCAAGAACACCAAATTAATCAATCTCATAATTATCTAATTATTCCAATGCAGGTTTTTTCCTTTTAAGACGGAAAACAAACACAATTAATTCTCTCTTCCTGTTAATAATTTTCATCTCTCGATCTATCAATTATTAACTATAATCCTAGATCTCAATTCACCTCTAGGTCCTTCTTTCAATCTAGATTATAAAATTAAATCAGAGAATTAATCCATGCTTAGAGAGTTGATATCAATTAACATGCATCAGAAAAGAAATCATAGCCCTAGAACCTGTTTGGGTTCTAGCCACAAAACATGACTAGAATTAAAGCAAACATGTTATAAATTAACTTACAAATAAAGAGGAACCTTGAATGTCTTGTAAAAAACTCCAAAGCTCAATTATTCTAAGTGAAATAATGTTGAAAAGATAGATATCAAAAGCCTCAATTTCATTCCTAAGAGGTCCTATTTATAGGGGGAGAAATTAAATCTTCAAAAGGTAATGGCTTGGGAAGGAAAAATCTCCAAATTGGGCAAAAATATGCCTTTCCGGCGCGCGTGTCGATTGACGGGCTGCCTGTCTGTCAACACGGCTGCAAAATCCTCTATTTCGGTCGACGGGCTGCCTGTCTGTCGAGACAAAAACCTCTGTGTCGCCCGAGATTCCTTCCATCGACTCCTTCTGCGCAGTCTCACAGTTTTGGTCATAACTTGTGCTCCCGAACTTCGATTGATCCAATTTCAGTTGCGTTGGAAAGCTAACTCAAAGATGTTTCTATTTCAATGCTCCATTAGGTCAGATTACATGTGTGGAATAATTCGTGACGGTTCCTTTGTACATCATCTGCTTTCGGTACGGGTTTCCAATGAATTCGGCCTAAAACCTGCAAAATCTTACCATGACAAGCATAACGCCCTCTAAAATAGTCTCATGCACAGAAATAAGTAAAAGCATAATATAAAACACTTGAAACAATGGAGAAAAATATAGATAAGTGAGTAATTATATGAGCTTATCAATCAACAACTACAATAGTGAATCTTTTTCCTCCAATCGTGGGTGGATTAACTAGTCCAAATAAATCCATGTGCAATAGCTCCAGAATTCTATCAGTGCTCGCTGTATTTGAACGGTTTTTGAATGAAGCTTTGGTTTGCTTTCCCATATGACATGCTTTGCAAATTCCGTCCTTCTTGAATCTAGTTTGCGGTAGTCCTTCAACTAACTTGTGCATTGCAAGATGTATGACTGAATTGAAGTTGAGGTGGCTCAATCATTTGTGCCAAAGCCAGTTTGTACCTTCCTGGGAGCTTGTTGCGACAAGGTAAGTGTTAGCTTGGCCACTCTCCCAATCTACGACATAGAGACCTCCTTTTCTGACTCCTTTGAGTATGGTCTCCCTTAGAGTCTTTATCTTTGATATGGCACTCAGCTTCAACAAAGGTCACCTTTGAGTATGGTCTCCTTAGATCTTTATCTTTAATACTTAGAATATTGTAGTTGAGGTTGGTGACTAAGGACCCATCCTTAATGGTGATTTCCATGCATCCATTTCCAATTAGTTGCCCTTTTAAATCATCACCAAATACCACTAGTGGTCCTCTCGCCATTTCCAGTTTAGTGAGCAAGTCCTTCTCTCTCATCATGTGTGCGGAACACCCACTGTCCTATATGCAAGCTCTTCCTTTCTTCTGCTGGAACTGACTTTGATGTCCCTATACCTACATCACAGAGGAAGTTAGACTCTAGGTACCCGACTTTCTGCGGGTCCTATAGTGCTAGTCTTTGAAATCCATCCTTTTGGAATCCAAACTTGCTTCACCTTAAACTGTGGTGATTTCTTATCTACCTTACTCTTTCTTTTGTAATAATATATGATGTTTTGATGCAATGCAAAAGGAGTAGTGAGTGTGTGCAAACTCTTTCTGGAAATTGAGTTCTAGAAGAGTCTCGGAATCCTAATCCCAGATGTGTAGTCTTCCTCGCCCATGAAAATGAAACTTGGTTGGGCTTAGACCTCAAGTAGGTGTTTCCCCTACTTGGATGAATCCTTTACTCATACGAGTTATGATTAAAGGATATTAGATTTCTAAAATTCGGTCGTAAACTGACTTCCTTGATTCAGTTTCAACTGTCAAAATTGGTTTCCTTACAGTTGGAACATATTGCTTTACCAATTTCATATGCATATTTGGCTTTCTCTCAGGTTGTAGATTTCTCAATTTAGGAACTGAGTTTTTCAATTTAGAGAAACTAAAGTTTTGCATTTTTCAACCTGATCGGCCAAACTAGAGGTTTTGCCTGATTGAGCTACTCCTTTACCTAACAACCTTACCTCAAAACTGGAGTTTCCTCTAAAATAATGCTCATTAAGTTTTTCAAGGCATTTTAAGTTTAACTAGTGCACGAATAAAGTGAGCAAATAAGTTTTTCATCACTAGCACCTTTAAGTTTTAGAGAATCACATTCCTCAAAAATATTTTGAAACTTTTTAAGTAGAAGGGAATGTTCTTCTCTACGTTTTGTTAGTTCCTCACTGTGTGACCTTGATTTTTCAATCTCCTAGGTCAAAGTAGAAACTTTAAGTTTCAGTGAGGTGTTTTCACTGACTAAAACATTTTTTAATTGATAAAACATTGCAAATTCTTTAGAAAGACTTTTGTGGGAAAGATAATCTGAAGCCGGGCAAAGATTTAGAGTCCTCGTCTATGTATGTAGAAGAACATGAAACGAGTTTAGAATCAGTTACCAATTTCTCAGTTTCTGGTTCTTCAGTCTCCTCATCAAAACATTCTTTTTCTATTGCAACCATGAAGACCAGTAGAGCTTCCACTTCTGACTCATCATCCAATGTGTAATAGCCATCATAGCTTTCAGGAATGTCTGGTACATCAATTTTAGAGAGCATGGAATTTTCAACAACTTTAGAGGCTCTCTTCTCGAAAATCTTCTTCAATCTTTCTCTTTTCTCTTTATTGACAAGAGGGCACTCATACTTGAGGTGATTGGGAGAATTGCCCTCAAAGCATGCTTTAGGTGCTCTTTCAATAAATTTTGTTATCATCTCCCTGAGAGCTTTCATATTTCGCTTTCGCTCTCTCGATCAGCATCATCAGTTTCCTCATTTGCTCCTTCAGTTCAGCACTTGAGGTCTCTTGTTCCCTATTGTGAGGATAAGATGTTGTAGGAGCATTCTTTGATGTTGAAGTCTTACCATTATATTTTTCAGCTCTGTACGGCTTATTAGGTCTTCTCTGGAAGTCTCTCTTCATGAAGAAGGCAACATCTTCCTCATTCTTGGCTGGTGAGATTGCTGTTCGAACTGCTTCATTTTTGTTGACCATCTGGATGTCCCACTCATGTGTTTGTAATTGGTCAAATACATCCTTGGTGGTCATTTTTTATAAATAATTCTCCTTCAGACTGGTAGTCTTGACAAACAAGTCTTCCTTAGGCATCTTCGAGAGGATCTTTGCATTGAGATCCGCAAATGTGTATTCTCTCCCCAAGTTTTTAATTTCACAGACTATTGCATTGAACTGAGCTTCCAGAGATTTGATATTTTCACTAGGAAGCATTTGGAAGAATTCTTACTTATCTACGCAGATTTGCATCTTATTGTGTTTCATTCGATTAGTTTCCTGGCAAAGAGTGCCAAGGAAATCCCATACTTGTTTGACATTATCGTACTCCAAGGCTTCTTCAACCAGGGCTTCTGGTAAGGATGCCAAGATCAGCTTGTGGGCCATCGGGTCTAGATGAGCACGGGTCTTGTCTTTGGTTGTCCATTCTGCGTACGAATTTTCAACGATCTCTAGGCCATCGATTCCTCCAAGATAAACGTTGACCTTTATAATCTTTAGAGGTCCATTGGCTATCACCTCAACCATCTCCAGGTGAATGTTCCTTAACATTATGAGAGACCTCTTCTTCCACATGTTGTACTTCTGAGCAGAGTACTTGGGAAGCTTGGTGATATTCATCATTTTTAATGTACCTGAGCTAAATCACAGAAAGAAACAAGTGCAAGGAATGGATCCGGTTGTAAGCGAATTAACAACGACTAGCCTGTAAGGACTGAGCGACACTGATACCACTTGTTGGTCCCAAGATCAGAGTATTTTTGTATGCAGCGAAAGTATTAATATCTTTGCACTTTGTGAAAACTGAAAATGCGATTTTCAGTTTTCTGTTCCGAAAACTTGATTTAGATAAACTTAAACTCTGATAGTTTTAAGTTTTAGTTTACAGATATACTCTTCAATACTTTGAAAGTAATGAAGACTTAAATGATGCAGTAAAATGACTCAGGATATTTATAGTGATTTGGTGCCTTAAGTCCTACGTCCACTCTTCGGAACTTAATCTAGGGATTCACTAAGTAATATATTACAAGACTTCTCACGATCTATAACTAGCCTGTTGGATGCCAATGTCCTTCGGCCGGCTAGGTCACTCGCCCAAAAACTTGGTCGCCTGCTTCCTTCATCAGTCTTAAAGTGAGGACACACCTCGCAACCTTCTAACTGGAAAGTTAGATGTTTGATGTTCTTCCCAGAACTTTAGTGGTTGGCAATAGCCCGTAAGACTCAGAATTCTTGAAAATATAAGCCTTGTATTCAGAGACACAGAATTTCAGAGTGCTTTTAAGACTTTTGAGTTTTAACTTTGACAAAGTTTCTGGTAGTTCGAAAGATAGGTTCTTGTTGTGATTTCTGTCAAAGTGGTTTTCTATTTATAGGCAAATGTGTCGACGATTTGAAATTTTGTCCGTTAGACACAAGAATTCATCCGTTAGAGACAAGGATTATGTCATCCAATCATCTCCCATTCTTCTCTGCTGTAGCAGCCTGCTCTGCTCTACTCTGATATTCTTTTGTCTTTTTGCAGTGTACGTTCAACTGTTCTATGTCAAAGTAAGTTTCAGTACGAGAAACTTAAAATTTAAGATTCCTCGCACAAGATTGTTGATCGACACTTTAAGGAATCTTGGATAAATTTTGAATTTCACTCGAATTCCTTTTTTCTTCTCACTTTTCACGTGCACTTTAAATTCTGAAACGGAAAACTAAAATTCTCCAAATTTCAAGTTTTAAGTTTCTAGTTTCCTTTGGTGAAAAGTAAGTTTCCCGAAACTGACTTTATGGTCTTTTCAAGTTCCAAAACTAGATTTCTGATTTCTAGTTTCTAGGTTTCTTCATCTTGGAGTTCTGAAACTTGATTCCTACATTTCGAGCTTTAGCTTCTAAAAATTTCCCTTTTAGAAATAATGTTTCTGTCTTCTCGATCTTTAGCTTCTAGTTTCTAGTTTCTATTACAACTCGATTTACCCTATACAAGGATTACATACTAGCAACTTAAAGCTAGTTTTGGCACACTAAAATATCAAATAAAGGGTAAACCAGTTTCCCAGTTTCTAACAATTCTTTTATGTGACATTAAAAGAATCTTGATCTTGATGGCAGCCTGATGAAAGATCCAGAAGTATACACAAGTTTGTGTGTCACTTTAAGATGTTATTATGGAGAGTTTTACATGTACTAGTATGTATACATCTTGGGTGATAACAATTTGTATATGACTTCTAGAATTATAATTAGCTAACCATATCCAGTATAGGATGGTGACATTCCCTAAGTAGCTCAAAATGTTCATTATCCTAATGTCCTACAGGCTAATTAAGTTCTAAAATAAATGGAAATGTCGAATGGCATAACATAGGAATAAAAGAAATTAACCTTAAATATGGTGATGTGCGGGGCCCATGCACCCGTTCAACATAACATAGTAACAAAGGGGTAGGTTGATCACTACAAACTTCGCAGATTAATTGCAAACACAGTGGCAAATAAATTTACAAAATACCCAAAGGTAGTCAAACCCTGAGGAATTGTGCAACAAAAAAATCCCATATACTAACTATAGTTTTAAGATTTATTGTTTGAGTAGACAGAAAATTGGGTTTGGTTTTGGAATTTAAAGATAACAATGCATGAATTTAAAGAGTTTTAAAAGAAAATTAAAGAAGCACATATTCTAGGGCAAATAATCAATCAGAATATATGTCAAATCAATCAACTCTGCAATGGTGGGAAATCAAATAAAATGTTAAAATTCTTTGGTTGGGCAATTTTAATCTAGGTTACTATCATGTGACTGTATATGCTTGGTTGGCCTCAAGAACACAATAATAATCAACCTTAATAAAAATATTAGATTTAATCCCTATAATTGACTACTCTTCATTTTGAGACAGAAAACCAATTATATTCAATTCCTCTTCCTATTATTAATCTTCTCCTCTCGGTTTTTCGATTAACAATTATGAACATAGAATCAAATTCATCTCTTGATCCATCTTCAATTCTATGTTCTATCAATTAAATCAGGAATTGAAATCATGCAATTTTTAGTTGATTAACCTAACATGCAAACATGATTAATTACACATAGCCTTAGAACTCGCAAGGGTTTCTAGCCACTCATGATGGAAAGAAACACAAGAAACATATTATTAAATTGCATAATAAAAACTTACAATAAAAATAAAGGTTGTTCGAGTCTTCAATCTCCAAAAACTTGAATAAAAACTAAACTGAGGAGTGAATAATGACTTAATTCTCTCTAAACTCAAGCTATATGAGTATTTATAGAGGTAAATGTGTATAAATTGGGATCTAGGACCAAAAATATGATTTAACCATAAAAATCTCGATTTTTCCTTTTTCTGGGTCCATGTCGGTCAATGCAAATCACCTTGTGTCGGTCGACGTGGCCTTCACGTCGGTCAAAAGAGAGACCTTTTTCTCCCTTTTGATCCTTCTGCACAGTCTCACGGTTTTCGCCATAACTTTTAATCCTGAACTTCGATTGACCCGATTCCAGTTTCATTGGAAAGCTAACTCAAAGATATTTCCATTTCCATACTCCATTAGCTCAGATACTAACTGTGGAAGAAGTCGTGACTGTTTCCTTGAACATCAACTGATTTCGGTACAGGTTTCCATTGAATTTGGCTTAAAACCTACAGAAACACACCATGGAAAGCATAATACGCCATAAACTCGACTCATGCTCAAAATATATAAATAAACTCAATAAAACTAAATAAAACACTTGAAAACATTATAGATAACTGAGTCAAAATTCGAGCTTATCAAACCCTCCAAACTTGAACGTTTGATTGTCCTCAATCAATAGGCAAGAAAGAAATCAAAAGATCATGTAGTTAAAGTGAAATGCCTCACAAGATCCATCACAATCAAGAATAAAATGTTCACTACATACAAACAATTTGAACGAGACAGATAATCCATCAACTGTGAAAGAACTCACGGGATGTGTATCTCTCAAACTCTCAAGTGTTTAGGGTTAGATGAAAGCACTCAACACATGTATGAAGAAATTTCTACCATTGGCTTGTAAATTTTCTAATATCTCTACTGCTAGAATGTGCACACAAGTATTGGATAAAAAAGAACTTTCATTCGGTTATAATGTAGACTTTTTGTGACAAGGTAGGGAAATTTGGTCAAGTGACTAAAATTCATCAAGCCGGCCAACTTGAACAAATTAAAACCACTCTCTATCATCATCACCTTATCTCCTCAAATACATCAATAAACTCATCAATTTTTATTCTTTTCTCCCCTTTTTTTCTTTTCATATTCCTAGCTCTTTTCAATCTCTCATACCCTTTCAATACTTTGTACACATATTTGTTGTTTCAGAGGGCTTATGAGAATTCTAATTTCTTTTGAGCTATTTTAACACCCAACTTTGCATCAACCATTAATTTAACATTTCTTATCTTCAATTCATATCAATCTACCCCATCAAACCACAACTCAATACACGAGCAAAACCAGCACATTCTTAAGCTCATAGACAAGGAAAGAATTGTAAAGGCTCAACGTGGCTAACTAGGGAAAATTTAATTGTGAAGGGACAATGTTTAGGATATTGGGTTAACAAAGATGACCTAATATCATCTCCTAAACTTGTGCACACTATGCAGTCTCAAAATAGAAAATAAGCAAATTCTAGAGAAATCAAAACATACATGAGAATCTCACATCAATCGAACTCATGGATCCGCTTAGCAACATCCAAATGCGACTTCTTAGGATTTGCTTGATATCGCGCGCAGACTCCTACGGCATAGGAAATATCTGGTCTGCTAGCAGTGAGATAAAGCAAGGATCCGATAATACCTCTGTAAAGAGTAGGATTTACTGGTTCTCCTCCTTCATCAAGAGAAATCTGGCAGCTCGTGCTTATGGGAATCCTTAGGCTCTTCGTCTTCTCTGGACTATACTTAGCAATGAGATATCTTGTATACTTCCTCTAGTGAATAAACATCCCTTCGCTCGATTGCTGAACTTGAAGTCCCAGAAAATAAGATATCTTCCCCATCATACTCATTTGTAAATTACTTTGCATTAGCTCTTAGAAATTATCACACAAGATTGGGTTCTTAGACCCAAAGACAATGTCATCGACATATATCTGCACAAGTAATATGCTTCATTCATCCTTTATGCGAAAGAGAGTCTGATCGATCTTCCCTTTCTTGAATCCATTGTCCAATAGAAACTTAGACAAAGTTCCATACCACGCCCTCAGTGCCTGCTTCAAACCATATAAGGCTTTCCTTAGCCTATAAACTTGGTTTCCTTGTACGAAGCCCGGTGGTTGCTCAACATACACTTCTTCTTTGAGCTCACCATTAAGAAAGGCACTTTTCGCGTCCATCTGCAGGACTGAAAACTCATTATGGGTAGCATATGCGAGAAAAAACCTTATTGCTTCCAGTCGGGCTACCGGAGCTAACGTTTCATCATAATCAATTCCTTCGCATTGCTTGTATCCTTTGGCTACTAATCGCGCTTTATTTCGGATGACCGTTCCAGATTCATCCTTCTTGCTTTTGAAGACCCACTTGGTTCCAATAACACTTTGATGCTCGAGTCTGTCCACAAGATCCCAGACATGATTGCGCGTGAACTTTGCTAGCTCCTCCTGCATAGCATTCATACAATCTGGAGATTGTAGAGCATCTTCAATCTTTGTAGGCTTTTCATGCGATATGTAGCACGCTAGCATTGCATTTCCTTGTCGCGTCCTGATTGGATCATTGACGCCATCAATGACATCATCTTAGGGATGATCTCGTAGCCATCTCGGTCTTGGATTGCTGGTTGCTGGGGTTGCATTGCTAGCATCGCCTGCTAAAGTGTTCTTTGCTAGAACATTCTCCTCAGCAATCACCTGAGGTTCAGCATTCTGCACCCCAGCATTCGGCATCTCAGCAGCAGGAATCTCAGCATTCTGGACTTCAGCATTCTGAACTTCAGCAGTTGGAATCTCAGCATCTTCTTTGGCGATCTCCTCAGCAACGCCCGATCTTTCTTCAGCAACTCGTCCTTGATTTGGGATTTCTTCATCTTCTTCTTCGAGTGATCCCAAAATCTCCAAATTATCATTAAGATAAATTTGTTTGGTGGCCTCAACATGATCATTAGCATCATCGGCCGGTTCAGCAGTTTGATCACCTGCTGAATGCACCTGAGTTGGATTATAATCACTCATCGACTTAGTCGGGTCAATCTGCAAATTTTCGAAAGAATTCAAGATAGATTGACCATGGACATCATTAGCCTCATGATTGTCATCCTTTTTCTCTCTTAAAATCCTGCGCACTAGAGTAGACTCATAAAAAATAACATTACATGTTATCTCCACAACTTGAGTCATCTTGTTTAACACTCTATAACTCTTGTGAGAAGGATGTCCATATCCAAGGAACACAGCTTCATCATATTTAGGCAAAAAAGTGTTAAGCTTCGACTTCCCATTGTTATGAATATAACATGTCGAACCAAAAGCACGAAGGTGAGTCAGAGAAGGCTTAAGACCGTTGTACACTTCATAAGGAGTCTTATTGAATCTTCTATTGATTGCACTCCTATTCTGAGTGTAGCAGGCAGTCATGACTGCTTCGTCCCAATACTTTCCACTCAAACCAGAGTCAGCTAGCATCGACCGCACTGCTTCCTTCAGGGTCCTATTCCTTCTCTCTGCTAGACCGTTCTGCTGGGGAGTCCTAGTAGTGGATTTCTCATGCCCGATTCCAGCTTCGGCGCAAAAATCCATTAGAATGCCATTGCAAAATTCAGTCCCGTTGTCTGATCTGATTCTTTTAACAGTGACCTCTTTGCTATTCTGCTCTTTGAGGATCAGCTCTGGAAGGATGACTTTACTTCATCCTTGGTCCTTAGCAATCTGACCCATGTATACCTGGAAAAGTCATCAACAACCACAAGTGTATAAACCTTTTTACTTACAGTGGCTGGAGTGACTGGGCCAAATAGATCCATGTGCAGAAGCTCAAGGATTCTTTCAAAAGTGGCCTTCTCCGGGTTTGTCTAGAAGGATGCCTTTGTCTGCTTCCCTTTCTGGCAAGCTTTGCATACACCTTCCTTTCTGAAGGTCGCCTCAGGCAATCCTACAACAAGATTGTGCTTGGCTAGGTGGTTAATGGTTTTAAAGTTCAGATGAGTTAACCTCTTATGCAATAGACAATTTGTCTCTTCCTTGTTGAATGCTACGAAGCATGAATGTTGTTGGCCGCTTTGCCAATCAATAGTATATAGGCCACCTTTGTGGATGCCTCTTAGTTTCACTTCACCTGTAGCACTATCAACAATCTCACATCCAGTATTAATGAAATACACATTATACCCATTTTTGTATAGTTGGCTTATGCTCAGTAGGTTGTGCTTGAGGTTGGAAATGAGAGCAACGTTGATGATTCTCATTCCATCTTGCTCAATGCATCCTCGTCCAATCACTCGGCCTTTGCTGTTGTCACCAAACATGACTGTGGGGCCATAAATTCTTTGAAGTTCTGAGAATAACTCTTCTCGCCCCGTCATGTGACCTGAGTAGCCACTATCTAGGATCCATTCATTTGATATTCCCGATGTCTTCTCTTTTGGATCCTGTTCCTGCAAAAATCAACAATTTTGTTTAGGTACCCGCTTAGCATCGGGTCCTGCAGGATTAGCGTGGATCATGGTCCCTTTTGGAACCCACATCTTGGTGATCTTCAAGATTTTCTTCTTGGTATCACTGTTAGCAACCTTCTCGACCTTAGTTGGATAAGCAAACTTTGCATAAGTAGTGTGCTTAGCCTTCCTAGTCCTTTGGAAAGGAAAATAATTGGACTCAGGCCTCACATAGGTGTTCCTCCTATGTGGTGTGTACTTAGGATACTCTGGTCTTACAGCATGGTATGCAAACTGCTTGCCCCTATTGAAGGAAGGATTTCCTATCCTAGCATTGGATGCACAATGCTCAGCATTCCTCTTTGACACTGTTGAGTGTGGCCTAGCAGACATCCTCTGGGTACTATGCTGAGATCCAGCAGAAGTATGCTTAGCAGGCATTCTGTGGATACTCTGCTGAGATCCAGGAGAAGCATGCCTATCAGGCATTCTCTGGGTACTCTGCTGAGATCCAGGAGATGTTGCTTACTACGCCAATCTTTTTGCTTAGCATTTGTCGACTCAGCTATTATCTTTCCTTTACCTTTTTCAGCATTGACTTTTCTAGCAGAAACGAATAAAATCTTTTTCTGCTTAGAAAATTCAACATTCTTACTCAAAACTTCCTTAGAGGATTTTCCTACTTTTTCAACACAACCAAGACCTAATCTTGTTTTATCAGAATATTTCTTACTTGCTTTCACAATGGCACTTAGAACTGCCTTGCGGGATATGTAAGCACAAATACAATCCTCCTTAGGTTTATTCTTCAAAGCTAGATTCTCTTTTTCAATAATTTGAAAATTCTCAGTAAGCTTAGAGTAATCTGCTATGAGTTTCAAAAGCTCCTCACTATCAGACCTTAGTCTTTCGACATCCTCGGTCAAAGATGTAACTTTGTGTTTCAGTGAGGTATTCTCTCCCACAATAGCATTTTTTATAGAGTACATCTTTGAGAACTCTACTGAAAGCTTAGTGAGATAATCATCCTCGGAAGCTAAAGAAGATTCCTCCGATTGATGCATGATTGCTAAACTAGGAATGCTAGTAGAATGTACCTCCTGAGTATCAACGGCTAGAGCCGATTCAACATTCTGCTCAGCTTCAGCATCCTGATCATCAACAATATCTGCCATCAGGACCAGCATGGCCTCCTCATCATCCTCTTTTGATGAATAGTACTCCTCATCATTGTCAGGGATGTCGGGCACCTCTATCCTGGTCAGCAGCGCTCGGGTGACTGCTTTGACAGCTCTCCTCTCAAACCTTTGCTTGAGGTGCTCTCTTTCCTCCTTGCTCACTTTAGGACACTCGTTCTTTAGATGATCTGGCGAATTGAATTTGAAGCACGTCCTAAGCTTCCTTTCTTCTGATCTAGATGAGGATGTGAGCTTGGCCTCCTTAGCTTCCTTCTTTGCTTTAGCTTCCAGCACGAGCTTTTGAAGCTTTCGCATCTGCTCTTCGAGCTCACTAATCTTTAGATCTACATGCTGTGAGCTTGAGGATGAGGCAACCTCCTTGGCTGGTGAAGCTGGTGCAGATCTCTCATTATTGTGGAAGGGCTTTCTCGGCTTCCACCTTCCAGCATCTTTCTTAGCGAGATATGCTAAGTCCTCCTGGGGTACAACGTTAGATGTCGAAGTTTGAGCAGCAGCTGCTTCGTTCTTCTTTGATTGTTGTATAATAAACTCATGAGCTTTAAGTTGAGCAAATACCTCAGATGTAGACATTTTGCTGAGGACTTTCTCGCTCAAACTTGTCATCTTCACAAACCAATCACTCCTTAGAAAGAGCTTGGAAATGATCTTGTTGTTCATTTCTCATTTCCAAGTTTCGGAGCTCTCCAACGATAGTGTTGAATCTTTCCTCCATCGCTTGTATGGATTCACATGCAAGCATAGAGA
Source organism: Plectranthus barbatus (assembly GCA_026898455.1). Lineage (NCBI taxonomy): Eukaryota > Viridiplantae > Streptophyta > Magnoliopsida > Lamiales > Lamiaceae > Plectranthus > Plectranthus barbatus. The sequence goes on from JAPKLW010002587.1 coordinate 18,257, forward strand.
AAGACTCATACTTATCAATAGCTACCTGGAGTTTGTTTCGTTTCATCTGTTCTGTCTCCTGGGAAGATGCTGAAGGGATTCGTGAACTAAATCACGAAGTCCGTTTGCCAAGGATCGTTAATTGGAATATCAAAAATAAATTGCTATGCCTATGAACAATCCTAGCATGCTCCTATATTATTATGCATAAGAAGGTTATGCGGAATACCTGGATTGAAGAATGATGAAGAACGCGTGCGTAGAGATGCCCTTTGATCTTTCCCACGCACCAAGATTTAATTTCCTAACAGATTGAGGAAATTAATCTTAAGAAAATAAATAATTATTTTCGAAAATTAAGAGGAGAGAGAAGAAGAAGAATCCTCCTGATCTGATCTTCTGATCTGTATCCCAACTCGATCTGAAAATCTGGTGAAGATTATCTATCAGATCCCTTGCCCGGTTGAGAAGCAGAATTTCCTCCTCGTATCAAGAACTCAATCGATCACCACAGCTCCCAA
>JAPKLW010002587.1:32834-76950 GCA_026898455.1 Plectranthus barbatus
GAGAGAGGTTAGATCATATGAGAATAGATGTAAATATAAGAAATGAAAATAAATCCCAGCTATTGATTGAACAAGATCTGCGGTCATGCTTTAATAATTTTCGTTTTCGTTTTATCCTCCACGTACTTCATTGTTACATATTTAGGGGAATCTTTGTCATTTAACCTGTTTTAATTATGGTATCTCCCTCAAATAAACGATTTTCTTTTTTTGATTTACTTTTTTCAAGCGATTTGGATCTGAAATTCTTTTTTTTTTTCAATTTTCCATGAGATTTCGATTGTCTTGTTGAATAAGTTTTGATATTTCTCAATATCAATTTGTCTTCCTCTTCGTTTTATCCTCTTTATTTCATATATATGATTTTGGCGATCGGGTTCTGGTTTTCATTGGTTTTTAATGTTAGATTCGAAGTTTTTGTGCTTTCTAAGTTCACGTTTATTTCTGATTTTCTGATTTGAATATCATATGTGTTCTAGTTAATTGAAGTTTTTGGATGATATTTGTTGATTATGGTTTCATGGGACTGTTTTTGATATATTGTTTAGAGAGTTTTTATTTTAAATAGTTTTTGAAGTCTTTCATTTTTAGTATTGTGTTATTCGTCTATTGTGATATGATATTCATTATTTTGTTTGTTAGCTTCATCAACCTTTTCATTACTTTTTTTTTATTGAATTTCATGTTTGGTGATGCGATGTTCATTTTATATATTCTCAGGTTCATTTATACTAGAGTGTACTGATATGATAAAGCCACACAAAGGGAGAAAATTTAGAGAATTGGATGATGGTATTGAAAAAAAAAATGCAGAGATTTTGTCATTTAAGAAAGTAAGGTGCATATAAAATGTGTGTTGCAGATTTTCGTTCGTTGTACAAAATAACGATTTATAATTACATTTTTTTAATGGGATATACAATTACATTGAATTTATTTTATAATGAACAACACTAGAGATAAAATGAAGAATGAAGAATTTATTTTATAATGAACCACAATTGAGATAAATGAAGTAATTAATACATAAAATGAAGTATATAATACACAACTTTTGCGCCTTGGTTGGTAATTACTATGTTGCCTTTTAATGATGTAAAATGAGGATAAAATGTTGCGTTTTTTGTTGAATGTTTTATTTAATCTAGATCATTGATGTTATCAAATCTATGGATTATATTTATTCTCATTTCTCATGAAAATGGCTATTCTCGCCAGATCAGCCTCCAATATATATATGTATATATATATATATATATAGGAGAGTGATCACATGAGCATGCTTGTTACAATGAGAAATAAGAATAAATTTTGGCCATTCAAATTGGTGATCCAATGTTCAAAACTAAATAAATATCGTCTGCGTTATAATGTTGTAAAACATGCATTGAAGGGTAATTTTTTAATATTTTTTCTCTCTCCTCTTAAATCATCCAAAATCTTTAAATGATCATAACTCCTTCGATGTATATTATTTTTTCATGCATCATATATCAAACTAAAGGTAATTTAATTATTTTCAAATGAAATTCCTATTGCATAAGTTTCGATTTAAAAATCCACGTAAAAGTAAACATTAGTGATTATATGCATAATTCTCGTAACAGTACACGAATTCTTATATAATGAATATAGTTGGACAATACAATTCATGGAGTTATATTATATAATGCATAATATGATACATAAAATGCAATATATTTTTTCAGCGAAATCATCATTAATCATTATATCTACACTTGTTATGCATTATATTGTAATAATATATGTATTATAATGAAAGTTAAATAATTTTTCTCTAAAATAGAAGTAATACACTATAGTTCCGATTAAAAAATCATCGTAAAAATAAAAATTTGTGATTATATGCATAATTCTCGTAACAGTACTCAAATTCGTATATAATGAATTCAGTTGCACAATATAATGTATGAAGTTATATTATATAATGCAGAATATAATAATAAAATGCAATATATTTTTTGTAGCGAAATCATCATTCATCATTATATATGCACTTGTTATGTATTATATGTTATTAACATATGCATCATAATGAAAGTAATATAATTTTGCCCTAAAATAAAAGTAATACCCTGTATTTTTTAATTAAAAAATCATTCTAAAAATGAAAATTAGTGGCTATATGTATAATTCTTGTAGTACACGAACTCTTATTTAATGAATGAAGTTGCACAATATAATGCATGAAGTTATGGTATATAATGCAGAATATGATAGATAAAATACATGATGTTTTTCAGCGAAATCATCATTTATCATTATATTTGCACTTATTATGTATTATATAATAATAACACATGCATTATAATGAGAGTAATATAATTTTGCTCTAAATTAAAAGTAATACCATAGATAATGCAAGAAGTAATACCATATAATGATAGTAATATTGTTCTAAAAGAAGAGTAATACTATATTATAACGTAGGAAGATGTTTGTTAGGATATAATGAATGTTAGGTATATAATGCATGTTTATTATGCATATAATGCATGTTTCTTAGATATATAATGCATGTCAATGTTGAATCTGCAAACAATATCTTAAATAAGTACAAAATAACAAAAATACCCTATGATGCAGGTTTTTTGAGATAAAATGACCAAAAATTCTTGCAAAATCAATAGCAAGGATTTGTTATTATTTCTCATGGTAAAGGTTATTCTCACTGGATCGCATATATATATATATATATATATATATATATATATATATATTGTTGATCCCGAAATCAGAGTACGTAATATACAGCGAACGTAAGTTTATGTTGCACTTGTTCTCCTAAACTGACTGGAACTCAGTTTAGGGTTTCTGAAATATTAAGTTTAAGTCCGATAGTTCTTAAGTCAGTTTTGCAGGATATACACTTCAATACTTAGACAAGTATTAAGGTTTGAAAGTCAGTTTCAAGGAACTTAAGAATGCAAAAACTTAAAGAAAAAAAGTAAAGAACACAAGATATTTTATAGTGGTTCGGATATAAAGATCCTACGTCCACTCTTTCGACACTTGGTCTGGAAATCCACTAAGTATGATACAAGCCTCCTTAAGATCTATACACAGTGCGTCGGCACTCCGTCCTTCGGTCTACTGTGTCACTCGCCTTGTAAGCTTAGTCTTCAAGTCGAAGAGAGGACGCACCCCGCAGCCTTCTCCTTAGTGGTTGGATATTTATTGTTCTTCCCGGAACTCAGTTTGTTGGCAATAGCTCGTGATGTTGGAATTGTATGCATAAAAGCATTATGATTGGTATAATGGGAAACATTATGTTTGATATACTGGTAATTATTAATGATTTGCAATAAACAACTCCTAACATTCATACGATGCAAACAAACAAATCCAGTTATCTCGTCGATAGAGAGATCATACGGTGTGTAAGAGATCACAGAAGATCGTATGGATCATTCGACCTAGCGAGATATAAACAGTTATCACAGCTGAATAGTTTCTGGTTTGGTTGTCGGTTTAGGCTGCAGCACACAAGTCCATAAGTGGTTTATCTTGACTGCTTTGTGTGACCGGTACATCTCAATGTATTGAAAGGATCAACAGTGAGATGAACCAATCTACTTGACATATGATGAGTAAAGATCTCGGTAACTTGGTCGGATCTAAAGTTTATTGAAAGCTGAGGGGCACACATGGATTGACTGTCACTTTGATTTGCTATGGTGGAGAGTCTTACATGTACTCATATATCTGCATCTTGGGTGATGACAGTTTGTGTGGGGTTTCCTCAGCCTGGATTTGGATAACCATATCTGTTTCAGGATGGTGACATCTCCTGGGAAGCTCACGAGGTTTGTTATGCTTAGTCCTGCAGGCTGAATCATTGATTCAAGCATAAGCGATAAGGGTTGAGTGGTACTACTCAGGAATAATAAGAGATTAATTAATTGCAGCTAATTGTCATATGCTGAATTAATTAATGAATGTCTGGATCCTTAAATGTCAATGCAACCTGTTCCTAATAACGTGGTAATAAAGGGGTAGGTCAACATTAATTCTCTAGTGGCATGAATTAATGTTTATTAATTAATTATGTTCTGGGTTGAACATGAAATTAATTAATAGGAGGCCCACTTCATTATTTGCATTTGATCCCTAGTCTGCCCCAACATTGCTCAAAGTCCATTAGGGTTTATTAAACCCTAATAGCCCCTTCTCCAGATCTATATAAATAGATCAATTCTCTCCTTCCCACATAAGTTTTGAAGTTTCAAATTAGAAACCCTAGAGAGATTGAGAGAGTGGGCGGCTGTGTAGATCCGGTAGCGCATTCTCACCAGATTTCCATATCGAGCAAGGGAACAGATCAGAAGATCAGATCTATAGGAACACCATCAATGATCTACCACCGTTATTCATCTGCCCAAGCTTCCTCTGACCTCCAAAAAATCAATCCCATACTGGCCATCATGATCATGAGATCTTCTGCATTAAGTTCATGCCTGGCCAGATCAAATCTTCTCCATCTCCTGAAATCTCTCTGTAGCACGTCGCTGGGGATTGAATTTTCAAGTAGGATGTCAGGATAGAGAAAGTTGATTTCTTCAGTGACACGAAACTCTATCCTTTGCAATATCTCTCCAGCCTATGGAAGGAGTCTGACATCCCCAGTGTCAGCTTGCTCGATTGGTGGACACCAACTCTTGAGCCGTTGATAAGAAGACTCGGGATGAGGTAGGCCAATGAAAGGAATCTTGTACTTAGAAAATTGACTCGGCATTTTGTGTAGCTCCTTGGCCTGCCTCAAATCCTAGGGGTGTCTTCTCCAGACTCCATCGATGTCTTTCTCATAATTATATTCTTCGTTAAGTGCAAGCTCACGCACTTCATCGTCATTCAGAGAGTGATAGATAGACCAGATTCAGCAGAAGAGATGCTCACCACATCATCTCTTTCTTCACTCCTGTCAGAATCTTTAGGGTGAGCTGACTCAGGCTGAGACTGAGTGGGAGAGTTAGCTCGGGTAGAGGTCTCTCCTTGCTCGACCTCAGGACCTTGATAAGTCCGTATTTTCACTAACTTATTAATGAATTTCTTTTGCATTTTGAGTGTTTTTAGGGTAGTTTATTTGTTTTCGCATGCATAATAGGGTTTTTGCACGTTAGATGCTCGTGATGGTATGTTTATAAGGTTTTTGGGCTGGAGAAAATGATTAAGGAAGAGATGAAGTCCGATGAGGGAGTCTTGACTTCGATCAACGCAGACCCATGTCGATCGAAGTTGAGGGCGTCAAGGAATTGGCATGCGAGGGTCGATCCGAAGTTTCACATCGACCGGTGTGAGGTCACGTCGGTCGACGCCGACGTTCTTTCGTGGATTTTTCTTATTTCTGAGATAGATTTGTATCTTAAATCCTAAGCCTAGCAAGATAAACCCAAGAAAACTATTAAAAGCCCTCTCTTGGTCGAAAATTAGTGTGTTAGATTTGGGATTTCATTAGAGAAAAATACAAAAGCAGCAATTTAGAGTTTTGAGTTTAATTTCACATTTGGATTACATTGTGGCAACAACTCAGGATTATTTTGGATTCGAGTTTTTATTTTATGCAAGACTATTTCAGGTTTTATCTTTTTATGTTAATTATGATTATGTCTTTGCATAACTATATTCTCTGTAGATTGGGTTTCGAATATTATGCTTGTGTATGATTGAATTAAATTAATTGTCTTTCTTATTCGTAGTTTATGAAAACTAGGACTTGTTATGATCTTGATTTACTGGCCATAGATTAGGACTAATTTAGTTGAAATTTAGAGAGTCAAAAGGTGATATCAATCGAATATGGTTTTCATAATAGAATCTGATTTTCTTGTCTGAGAAGAAAGAAGCAATTGTAGGAATAAATCTGTAGATCTGATTGGAGTTAATTATATTTTCTTGAGACTGTAAAGGTAAAGGGAATTAATTAATCAACTTTGTGAATTGTCCTCACTAGAAATTCATAATATCTTACCGATGTTCCACTACGAAGAAGAATGAGATTTGACAATTAATTGATTATATGAGTGGCATAATAAGTAGAAAACCCTAGGATCTATGTTTATCATCTTTGATTTTCAGAAATCTTTCACAGTTTACTATTTTATTTCGTATTATTGCAGTTTAAGATTTCATAAACAAAAACCTTGTTTTCTACTTTCCTAACCAGTTTTCCAAAAATGATCGAATTAGTATTTAGGGTTTATTCATTGCTCTAATCCTCTGGGTTCGATAATTTTATTTTCCACTATATTATTTGCTTTGCTAAGTCTCTAGTGAAATAATTTTAGCGATCAAATTTTGGTGCCGTTGCTGAGGAGTAGATAAAATTAAGCCTTACTATTGATTCTGTGCTTGGAATTCTAATTTAGGCTGTAAATTTCGCAAGTTTTAATTTCTTATTTTTATCTTTATTTTTGAGTTTTTTGTTCCACTTCGAGCGACGCTCTCTAGCGTCGATCGAAGTCGACGCAGTTAGGCAATTTTCATCTATTTTAGTATTTTTCGTTTTTCTTATTTTCCAGTTTACCTCACTACCTCATTTACTGTTCAAGTAGTGCATGAGTACAAGAGCTAAAGGAAAGGATCTGTTCGATTACGATCCAGAAATTGAAGCTACGTGCTGAAAGAACTGACGGAAGAAGCAAGAACAAGGAAGCTCGAGTAATCAACCAATGGCTGAGATCATACCACCAGTAGATCAACCACCTCCACCAGTACTGACTCAGGAGGAGCAAGCTGTGCTCTTCCAAGAAGTTCAAGCCATGAGGGCACAGATCCAACAGCTGAATCTTGAAAGGAAGCTCGAGAGGAACAATCAAAATAATCGGAATCTTCGCCAGAACCCACTATTTGAGGATCCTCATAAAGAAGAAGGGGAAGATGATCAAGATCAACCGGAGGAATCAGATGATGTGGAAGAAGAAGAAGCAATGCAAAAATGATATAAACCCCAGTTAAAGGAGACATATTTCAGAATTGGCATTAACGCCAATAACTTCAAGCTGAAGACCGGATTGGTGCAAATGGTGCAGCAGAACCAATTCGGCGGGAGAGCAACTGAGGATCCTTACGCACATCTGGATAAGTTTCTTATGCTTTGCAATACTGTCAAGATCGGAGGGGTCATCAAGAGTGCTATCCAAATGCGTCTTTTTGCATTCTCTCTGTGGGATAAAGCACAATCTTGGTTTACTACATTGGACAAGGGAAGTATCAGTACAAGGACGGAACGGAGGAAAGAATTCCTAGAAAACTTCTTCCCTCTAAAAACATCATCAGACTGAGAGGAAAGGAGATCATTTTATTTGCTCAAAGACCTGATGAGAACTTCTATGAAGCTTGGGAGCGTTTCAAGGAGCTACTGAGATCTTGCCCAGGCCATGGTTGACCCATAGGAGAACATGCAGAGGCATTCTACGAGGGACTCATTGAAAAGGTTGTTATGTTGGTAGACACCACACTGGGCGACACCATCATGACAAAAAGCGGAAAGAAAGCCATGGAATTCTTCCAAAAGATGGCTAACAATAATCAACGGTGGTCCTCGGGTCGACATCGACCTGTGAAAGCTATTGAGAAAGTAGTGGAGAAAGTTGCTGAAGAACCTAAATTGGCAACTGAGGTGAAGAAGCTGCGGGAAGAATTTGCTACACTAAAACTGGAGCAGCCAACTACTGTAATAGAGCCAGTGCAAGCTCCGCCTGAAGGGGACTGTGATGGGGTGAATTTCATCCAAAGGGGTTGTTACCAAAATTACTACCGCTAAGGATATCAACAACACAATCAGCAGCACAACCAACAACACAATTAGTCCTACAACTACAATCACGCTAGGAACCATCCTAGGTTTTCCTATGCGAACCCTCAAGTTGTGGAGCAACCACCACCTGGATTTGCAGTGCAAGATGGAACAGTGGTAGTGAAGAAGAAACCAAATCTCATGGAGATTTTGGCTAAATTCATGCAGGGATCCACTGATAAAGTGACCAAACTGGAACAAGACATCTCTGGAGTGAATACTAATGTAGATCAAGTGCAGAAGCATATGCAGATTATTGAGACACAAGTCAGTCAGATTGCCGATGCCCTCGGAACTCAGCACAAGCCCGGACATCTTCCTAGCAACACACAAGTCAACCCCAAGAACCAAAATCAAAGAAATCAGGTGATTGCCATCACATTGTGAGGGGGAAAATCTTATGATGGGCCAAAACACCCAGATGCAGACCCTCAAGAGACCGGCAAAGGCGAAAATGAAGGAGAGGACGCTGAAGTGCCCTCGACTTCGATCGACGCCGAGCACGTCGATCAAAGTTGAGGTTCGGCCACAGCAAATAAAAAAGGCCCTATGTCAACCGACGCAGGGCCACTTTGGTCTAAGTCGACACCTCCACCACCTCCAAAAAAATTGCCGATGCCCTAACCCCTCTGCAGAGATTGTGGGTACTGGAGGAGAGATTGTGGAAAGAAAGAAGTCTGTGCTGGAGGAGACGCTCGAGAAATTCATCAAGAGCTCTGATAATCGGTTTGGGAAAGTAGAAACCGAAGTGAAGGGGATGGCTAACCACATGCAGCTGATGATGAAACATCTTCAGATGTTGGACACCCAACTGAGCCAAATAGCCACTACTCTCAGCAATCAGCATAAGTCGGGACAGTTTCCAAGTGCAACAGAGGTGAACCCGGCAAAGGAAAAATTAGTGAACGCCATTACTCTGAGGTCTGGGACGAGCTACAAGGGTCCCGAGATGGCTGTGAACGACTTTGGAGGTGAAAAGAAGCAAAATTGCACAGGAGATTGAGCCACGTCGATCGACGCACAACCTGCGTTGACCGATGCCGAGTATGGGTCATCGAGCAAGGAAGAAGACAGCTCGAAGAAGAAGATGTCGACCGACAGACGCACGTTGATTGATGCTGCACCCCATGTTGATCGATGCGCACACATGGCCACGTTGATCGATGCAACCCCGCATTGATCGACGCCGAAGCCCAGTCCCGGCGAAAATCCAAGGCAACACTCTGAAGATCAACCCCCTCCTATGTCGTTCCCTCAGCGGTTCGCAAAGCAGAAGGAGGCCTCGAAGTTCTACAGATTTGTGGAGAATCTGAAGAAGGTCAGCATCAACATCCCGCTAATCGAAGCACTGAAGGAGATCTCGGGGTACATGAAGTATCTCCGAAAATTGATGAGTGGAAAGAAGCAATTTGTGGAGAATGAGACGGTGAAGATCCACGAGCAGTGCAACCTGCTACTTCAAAAGCAGGTGCCCATCAAGAGAAGCGATCCTAGATGCTTCTCTATTCCGGTTGAGATTGGGGAACACACGTTCGAGAGAGTACTATGTGATATTGGGGCCAGTATCAACCTGATGTCGTACTCCATCTACAAGCGTCTCAACAATGGAGAGATGAGGCCCACAACGATCACCCTGCAGATGGCGGACCGGTCTGTGTCCCGCCCGAAAGGTATACTAGAGGATGTGCTCATTCGTGTGGGCCATCTCATTTTTCCTGCAGATTTTGTGGTGCACGAGATGAAGGAGGACGAGAACAAGCCCATGATCTTGGGCCGTGAATTTCTCGACACCAATGCCGCTCTTATTGACAGTCGAGGTGGCGAGATCACACTTCGGGTGAACGACGAGAAGATCACCTTTGTGATCGACAAGAGGAAGAAGAAAGCGGAGTGCAATCAGATCTCCACTACTGAAGAAGGAGATGAATCTGAGGAGGAGGAAGCAGCTGCCATTGAGTGGGAGCGAGGAAACGGAGGAGTGAAAGTGTCAACTACGCCACTTTTTTCTGCGCTCACCACCATTGTCAAAGATCGGAAGGTTTACATGGTGGATGCCAAAAGTCGACGAGTCTGGACCCGACCTCCCTAGCAATGATTTGAGGTATCGTCGAGCTGTGATGTTAAATCAAGCACTTGTTGGGAGGTAACCCAACCTTTTACGTGTTTTCTTTTCAATTTTCATTTTTATTTCGAATTTCTATTGTTTTTTGCACTAACAGTTGTTTTCCAGCATAAAAAATAAAAAAATTAAAAATTAAAATTGGGAGTACAGCTCGATGTCGATCGATGCAGCCTGGCATCGATCGATGCCGAGCAGCCGGCCGACGGGATACACTTGATCCGAGGAGAGGGTCACAAGAAGGCTTCACATCGATTGACGCAAAGTGCCAATAGCCACTATTTCACGTCGTGCGATATTTGAAGACTCCGGGGGATAAAAAGTTGATGTCTGAGATCAACTACCAGGTATCCTTCCCTCTTTTGTCTGATTTTCAAACTTATTCCACTCTTCGAGTTGGAAATAAGTTTGGGGGGATGTGGACAAGAGATGGAACGTTCTATCTTTTATTTATTCTGCTTTTCATCTTTTATTTTATTTCTTTTAAGTTTTATGCTATTTTGTGTGGAAAATTTTGAGTTTTGATATAACTCGAATGAGATTGTGAGATTAGAATTGATTGAGGGTTGAGTTTGAATGGATTGTGATTGTGGTTAGATGGCTGTGAATGTAGAATACCGCATGACAGGATTGATTTGACACTTACACTTGCATGCCGATTGAGCTAATTTGAAATTGATTCTGGAAGAAAATTTTAAACCCTTGTGTGAGATTTTGAGCCTTATTTCGTTTGATGTGAGATTCACATGTGTGTTTTTATTTCTCTAGAACTTGCCTATTTTCTGTGTTGAGATTGCATAGCGTGCACAAGTTTAGGAAATGATCTTAGGCCATCTTTGATAGCCCAATTCCCTAAACACTGTCCCTTCACATTGAATTTTCCCTAGTTAACCACTTTTGAGCCTATACAAAAATTTTCTTTCCTTGTCTATGAAATTAAGAAGTATTGGTTTCTCTCATGTCTTGAGTTGTGGTATATGGGGTGAAATGATTGTGAGATGGAGATAAGAAAATATAAATTAGTGGTGAAAAGATGTGCGAAAAAGAAGCTCAAAGAAATAATTAGAATTCTCATAAGCTCTCTGAAAAGAAAAGAATACAAAATTATGTTAAGAGCATAAGAGATTCAAAATGAGCTAGAAAAAATTGTATGTCGTTGATATATTTGAGGAGAAGGATAGTTGTTCATAGAAGGTGGTTTGGATTGATTGAGCAAGTACAACTTGATTGATTTTAGTCACTAGGCCATATTTCCCTACCTTTCACAAAAAGCCTACATTACAACCTATTGAAAGTCCTTTTTGATTCTAGACTTGTGTGCACATTCTAGCAGTGGAGATATTAGAAAATTTGCAAGCCTATGGTAGAAATTTCTTCATACATGATGCTGAGTGCTTTCATTTAAACCTTAAACACTTGAGAGTTGAGCGATACACTTCCCGTGAGTTCTTCCACAATTGATGGATTTTCTATCTCTTTCAAATTGCTTGTGTGTAGTAGATTTTTGATTCTTGACTGTGATGAATCTTGTGAGGCATTGCACTTTAACTACACGATCTTTCGATTTCTTTCTTGCCTATTAATTGAGGACAATCAAACGTTCAAGTTTGAGGGGTTTGATAAGCTCATTATTTTACCCGCTTATCTATATTATTTTCTACTATTCTATGTAGTTTATTGAGTTTATATATATATTTTATTCATGAGTCTATATTGGGTGGTATTATGCGTGCTTTGGTGTGTTTCTACAGGTTATAGGCCAAATTCACTGGAAAACCGTTTAGCAGTGAAGCGTTCTTCCACAAGAGGAATTCGTGCTATTGGTGCATGGCAATGGATAGAGCTTTGAGTTAGCTTTCCAACACAACTGGAATCGGGTCAATCGGAGTTCGGGAGAGGAAGTTATGGCTAAAACCATGAGACCGCGCAGAAGGGGGCGAGACAGGACCACATCGATCGACATGGAATCCACATCGATCGACGCCGAAGATAGAGCCACATTGATTGTCACTTCCCACATCGATCGACGCGAGTCTGCTGGCGTGGAAATTCGAGCAAAATCTGATTTTATCATATCTTTAGCCCTAGATTTGATAGGATACACATCCACCTCTATAAATACCTACAAAATTTGACTTTTTCAGCAGACCCTTTCATATTTTCAGATTTCTTTTCATATTTTCATTCTGCTATTTAGTTTTTAGAGTTTTGAGAGTTGGGAAACACGAAACCCTTTTATTTTCTAGTAAGTTCTTTATGTTTATGCAATTTAATATGTTTTCTTTTGGATTTCTATCTGCGATGAGTGGCTAGAAACCCTAGCGGGTTCTAGGATTGATATTATTATGGATGCATGTTAGGATTAATTAATTAGGTTCATGATTCCTGTGTTTATTTTATAATTCTAGATTAATTCAAGGACCGAAAGGTGACGATTAATTTAGATGTCTAGCTATTGATAGAAGGACCGAGCGGCGAATATTGATAGTGGGATTAGGAATGCATGATACACTCTATATTGTCCAATGAGATGTATTAGACTGTAGGAATTGAACTGATTTGCTTATCGGATTGACTAATTTGGTGTTCTTGAGACCGAGCGGAGATAGTCAATAATTAGTAATCTAGGTTATATTTGCCCAACCAAGGAAATATAGCATTATTGCAGTATTCCACCTGTTAAATTAATTGGTTCTTACATGTTATCCATAATAAGATTTCTTCCCTAGAATCTGTGTTCTTTTAAATATTATTTCAAAACCTCTTTATTTTTTAGTATTGTCATCTTTATTTTCCAAATCAAAACCCTGATTTTCTGTTTCCTCAAACAATGAATCTTAGGATCATAGTTAGTACATAGGTTATACAATTCCCCTAGACTCGACAACCTTAGGGTTCTTTATAAATTTATTTGCCACTGTTGCTCTAATAATCTGTAGATTTTACAGTGATCAATGAGCCAATAGCCTAGCATCTGGGCATGCTTCCTTCAAATCTGCTATATTAAAAATTTTCTCCTTTGTCACCTGGGCAGCCTGCCTCTGCTCTGGTGAGAGATTCTTGGGATCAGAATGAAAGAGTTTCATAACTTCAGAATATGGTCGATGAAAGTAAACGACTGGTGGTTGTTCTTCTTGGCATAATGTGGATGTTTCTCCGATTTGCTTCTTTGGTGCCTTTGTCTTCTTCGGTGCCATAACTTGGGATAAATGATTGGAAATCAATGATGGAACATTTATTGAAGGATTGAATGCGAGAGAATTTACAAAAATATCAAGGCTTGAAGGTTTTGAGAGGGGATGAAAATGGTCAGAGTAATAAAGGCTTTAACTATAAGTTTTTCATTGGTATAAATAGGGTAAAAAAATACAGATCGGACGGTTTTGAGTAAGTCAACAGACACTAGATCAATGGGTGGGAAAAGCCAACAATTGAAATCGTATTTTACTAAACGTGAGAGGGTGCCTTTCCACGTGGCATGCATAGATTCATCGCCGCTTGTTGAGCATTTAATGTGTCGTATATGATAAGCTACAAATTTGAATTTGAATCCCCGCCTTTATACTTCCATACTGACTAAGAATCAGTTTCTAAACTAAGAGTTGGAAATAAGATTCATTCCGCATCCATCCATAAAATCTTCTTAGTGTTGGAACCAAAACTTGGTTTTTCTTGGAAGGTCAGCATGGTCCACCAAAATTTCAGAAATTTGGCTAAGTAGTGGAAACCATACTGAGTACGCGTCCTTCATATAGAAACTTAGTGGGAAGAAAGTTTCCCCTTCTTTCGTGGACACCACTTAGAATATTCTATGAAAATTTGGCTAAGTAGAGAGCTTCATACTAAGTTTTGCGTAGACACCACTTATGAAGATTTCTTCAAAAAGCAATTTGGCTAAGTATGAAGTCTCCAAACAGAGAAATAACCCAAGATTGAAAACTGAGAGTTTGAACACAATTTTAATCCGTGGCTATCGTCTTTAAATCAAGTCTTCTTCAATCTTCACGTCTTTTGGATTATGTTGGTGACACCACTTGAAAAACAACCAAAAGTGGAAGGATTTTTGGTGACACCACTTGTAAGTAATTGAAGGGCTTTAAAAATCAAGCAAAACTGAGTGCTGAGAATCAATTTTAGTTAGCTTCACCTTCACCATACTTGATATTTGAGAGAATAAGAAAACCAGAAAAACTAAGAGCTTGGACTTAGTTTTATTCCGCATCCACTCCTCTTCAATCGCAATCTCATCAAATTTCAGCAAACCAAGTTTGATGCATAACTCCTTGAATCTGGTTTCAGGGAGTGGTTTGGTGAAGATGTCCGCAAGTTGATCTTTAGTACGAATGTACTCTACGGACACATCTTTCTTCTCGACATGGTCTCTAATGAAATGATGCCATATGTCGATGTGGTTGGTTCTGGAATGGTGAACTAGGTTCTTTGTTATGCACATCGCACTGCTGTTATCACAATAGATCGGTACACACCCAATTTCGACCTCATAATCAAGTAATTGTTGCTTGATCCACATCACTTGAGCACAACAGCTTGCGGCAACGACATACTCAGTTTTGGTCATTGATGTGGCTACTGAATGTCGTTTCTTACTGAACCAACTTATAAACTTGTGTCCTAGGAACTGACATGTTACACTAATGCTCTTCCGGTCATACGACATCCATCTGAGTCTGAGTAAGCATTCAAAGTAAGCTCGTCAGTTTTGGGCTACCAAATACCTAAAGATTCTGTGCCTTTGAGCTATTTAACGATGCGACTTCATTGGATTGGAATAAAACCTCGCACATACTCCAACTGAGTAGGAAATATCTGGCCTACTTGCAGTTAAGTACAGCACCGATGCAATAATGCATATGTACATGGTTGGGTTTGCTATTTCACCTTCTTCTTCAAGATTTATCTGAGCGCTTGGGCTCATAGGAATCCTAAAGGGCTTGATCTTCTCTGGACAAAACTTTTTTTATCAAATCCTTGGTGTACTTCTTCTGATTGATGAAGATTCCTCTTTCGGACTGAATAACTTGAAGATCGGGAAAATATGTCAGCTTGCCCATCATGCTCATTTGGAAATTGTTTTGCGTAAGTTCGGAAAATCTTTCACATAGCTTCAAGTTTCTGCATCTGAAGATAATATCATTGACATAGATCTGAACAAAAAGGATGTTTGATCCATCCTTGATCCTGAACAGTGTTGTGTAGATCTTGCTTTTCTGGAAACCATTCTTGAGGAAAAACTGAGACAAGGTGTCATACCAAGCTCGGGGTGTCTGCTTCCACCCATAAAGAGCTTTCCTCAATTTGTAAACTTGGTTTCCCTCTTCAAAGCCTTGGGGTTTTTCGACATATACTTCTTCTTTGAGCTCCCCATTCAAAAATGCATTCTTCAATCCATCTTGAACACTATGAAGTTGTAATGTGCGGCATAAGCAAGGAATAGTCTGATAGCTTCAAGTCTGGCTACTGGAGCAAAGGTTTCATCGAAGTCGATCCCTTAACATTGAGCATATCCTTTTGCCACGAGCCTTGCTTTATTCCTTACTATGTTCCCAGTCTCATCTCTCTTATTCTTGAAAAACCATTTGGTGCCAATGTTTGACTGTTGATTTGGTCTATCTAAAGAGTACCCTACATCATTTCTTTTGAACTTAGCAAGCTCCTCTTGCATGGCATTTATCCAGTCAGTTGACATCAGAGCATCTCCAATCTTGGTGGGCTCTGGATTTTGAGAGATAAAACAAGTAAGTTATGTGCTTCCTTGTCTCTCACATTCTGAGTTCGTGACATTGTCGAGCACAACTTCTTCTAGATTGTGTCTCAACCACTTAGGTCTCTGGAGCTGAGTTACCTCAAGAGGTTGAACAAATGCTCCAAGAAAGTCAATACCGTCTGTTCCCGATACTGGAACTTGAACTAAGGTTGATTCCATCATGGCTAGATCTTCTGGATTAGGAACCTTCTTCTCCAGTAATGACTTCTACGATCTACATTCCTTGGTCTTCTTGATTCACTTCAGGTTAAATCTCTTCACTGTGGACTTCTCCATCTTCAGGTAAGTCAGCTTGGGTAGGAAACTCAGTTTTAGTTTGAGCTCCATACTAAGTTTCATCTTGAACGCTTGAGGTTGCCCCTCATTTAATACCTACATTGATTTTTAGTGAATCTATAGCCTCAGCAAGGTCAGTTGCATCACCGGCCCGGTCCTCTAAAGCACTTGATTGATCATTCATAGATCTTACTTGAGAAACTGTATTGGATAATTCCTTTACAGAACTCAGTTTCTCTTAGGTATCCTTGATCTTATGATCACCAAGATCCAGGTCCTTCAAGGTCTTGCACACTAAGATAGACTCATAAAAAATAACAAAGCGTGTTACCTCCACAAGTCCAGTAGTATTGTTAAGTAATCGTTATCCCTTCTATGAAGGATGTCCATAATCGAGGAACACACCTTCATCCGCCTTGGGACTAAAAGTATTTATCTTAGACTTCCCATTATTATGGATGTAAAATGGAGAGCCGAAAGCACAGAGATGAGCTATAGATGGCTTACAACCAAAGTAGACCTCGTACGGGGTTTTTTGATGGCGAATGTTGATAGCACTTTCTATTCTGTGTATAGCACGCCGTCATCAAGGCTTCTCCCCAATAGCCTTTCTTTAAGTCAGCTTCAACAAGCATGGTCCTCACTGCCTCCTTGAGTTCCTGTTTCTTCGTTCGGCAAGACCATTTTGCTGGAAGGTTCTTGGAGTTGACTTCTCGTGAACAATGTCAGCATTCGCACAAAAATCCATCAAAGGACCATTGCAAAACTCAGTCCCGTTATCTAATCTGATCCTCTTCATGGTGACTCTTTTGTTGTTTTGCATTTGAAGGATGAGCTCTGGAAGCTGAAGCTTAACTTCATCCTTGGTCTTTAGTAGCCTCACCCATGTATATCTCGAGTAATCATCAACCACAACGAGAGTGAACCTCTTTCCTCCAATGGTGGGTGGCTTGACTGGTCCAAATAGATCCATGTGAAGTAGTTCCAAGATCCTATCTATGCTTGATGTGATGGGGCGATTCTTAAATGAAGCTTTGGTCTGCTTCCCCATCTTGCATGTTTTGCAAACACCTTCTTCTTTATTGAACCCAATTTGCGGTAGGCCTTCCACAAGCTTATGTTTGGCTAAGTATTTGATGTATTGAAAATTCAGGTTGCTAAGCCACTTATGCCAAAGCCAGTTGACTCATTCTTTGGATGAGCTTGTTATGACAAGGCACGTGTCAGGTTGTCCACTCTCCCAATCCACAATGTAGAGACTTCATTTCTTCATTCCTTTAAGCACAGTCTCTTTGGAGGCTTTATCGATGATTAAGCAATCATCTTCGGCAAACATAACCTCATATCCATTGGATAAGTTGACTGATACTCAACAAGTTGTAATTTAGGTTGGTGACTAAGGACACATTGTTGATGGTGATCCCATTCTACTCTAGGCATCCTTTGCTGATTACTCTCCCCTTTGAGTCATCTCCAAAATTCACTGGAGGTCCTCTCGCCATCTTCAAGTTTGAGAGGAGTTCTCTTTCTCCGGTCATGTGGGCAAAGCACCCACTATGCAAAATCCAAGCTCGCTTCATCTTCTTGAGCTGACTTTGGTGACCCTGTACCTGCAAAACAAAGAAGGTTTGAATAAAGGTACCCGAGCTTCTGCGGGTCCTGTCGGGTTAGTCTTACGGATCCATCCCTTAGGAATACATACTTGATTCACCTTAAACTTAGATGCAATAATCTTCTCTCCTTTTCTCTTCCTTCTGAAATAATGGATGCTATTTGTATGCATGTGAGAAGGGATGGGGTGAGTGTGCGAAACCTTGAGAGAAAGTGATTTTCTTGAAACCATGTTTCCTGGAACTGACTTCCTAGAAACCGAGTTTCTTGAAACTAAGTTTCTGCTTGGTTCTCAGAAGCTAAGTCCGGGGTGTGAAGTCTTCCTAGCCCTAGGAATGGAAAAATGATTGGGCTTAGACCTCGAATAGGTGTTCCTCCTGTACAGTTAAGTTCTCCTCTCATAAGAAGTATGACCAGGGAACCTCGGATTTCTCAAATTCGAAAATGATACTGACTTTTATGAGAGTCAGTTCTATCTGCTGAAGTGGGTTTCCTTACATTTGGAATAGTATGCTTGACCCACTTCCTAGGCATAGTAGGCTTCATCTCAGGTTTATTTAACTTTGAAGTCAATTTTTTTAAGCTTTGGTGCAGAAGTCAGTTTGGAAACTGACTTCTTCCATTTTCCCCGATTGGCCACTGACGAGTCTTTGTCTGCACTGACTACTCTCTTGCCTAACAGCTTAACCTCTTAAATCGTTTTTTAAATGATGGTTGGAAACAGTTTTAGTTTCAGAGGTTGAGGCATGATTGCTCAAAGAATTGTCCTCATTGATACCTAAGCCTGATTTGTCAAAGGGATCCCTTTGAATATTCAAGGCCTTAGCACCTTTGCTGGAACTTGAATATAAAGATTTTTAAAGAATCACACTCCTCAGCACCTCAGCATCTTGAGCAGTTTTGTTTTTCAAAGAATCACACTCCTTAGAAAGATTTTTAAAATTTGTAAGAAGAGAGGAATTCTTTTCCTTAAGCTTGGCTAGCTCATCACTTACTGACTTCGATCTTTGGATCTCCTCAGTCAGTTTTCAAACTTGAAGTTTCAGTGACGCAATCACACCAGCTAAAACATTTTTCAATTTATAAAATTTTTATAATTCTTTGTTTGAAATTTTGAGGGCCACATCCTCTGAATCCGAGGAATAAGATTCAGAATCCTCCTCTATGCATGCTATGGGAATAGAAACTGAGTTTGAGGTGTTTAGCAAATTCTGCGACTTAGCTTTGGTTCCTTCTTCTTTGGAGTTAGAATCCTCTTCTCCAAGCTTGGCCATAAGCACTAGGAATGCGTCTTGCACGGCTTCATCATTTGAAGTATAGTAGCCATCATCATTATCTGAGATGTCTGGCACCTTGGTCCTGGATAGCATAGCTTTTGTGACAGCATTGGAGGCTTTCCTCTCGAATATCCTCTTCAGGCATTCCCTCTCCTCCTTGGATATCATACATTCGTACTTGAGGTGATTGGGGGAGTTGCATTCGAAACATGCCTTGGGAGGTCTCTCGCTAAATTTTTGTTCACCTCCTTGTGAACCTTTAATTTTATCTTTAGCTTTTTCGAGAAGCATGGTCAGCTTCCTCATCTGTTCCTCAAGCTCAGCAACTGAGCTCTCTTCCTCCTTTTTCTGGTAGATGGTGCTGACTTCGAACCAGAGGATTGACCAAAGGATTTATCAGTATGATAGGGTTTCTGTGGTCTCCTCTTAAAGTCGTTCTTGACAAAGAAGGTAGCATCTTCTTCGGGTTGCATGCTGACACTCCGCACGACTTCATTCATATTCACCATTTGAATACCCCACTCGTGGGCTTGTATATAGGTGAACACGTCCTTGGTAGTCATCTTGAAGAGATCCTTCTCCTTCAGGCTTGTGACCTTGACAAATCAGTCCTCTTTGGGTATTTTTGAGAGGATCTTCGCATTAACATCTGCAATGTTATAATCTCTCCCCAAGTTCTTTAATTCACACATAATGGCATTAAATCTAGCTTCCATTGATTTTATATTTTCACCTGGAAGCATTTGGAATGACTCATACTTATCTACACAATTCTGAAGCTTGTTCCGCTTCATTTGGTCGGTCTCTTGGCAGAGAGTGCCAAGGAAATCCCACATTTGCTTTGCATTGTCGTAGGCAAGAGCTTCTACAACCAATGGCTCTAGTAGGGATTGCAAGATAAGCTCCATGGCCACTGAATCCAGCTAAAAATGGATTTTATCCTCATTTGTCCACTCAGTGTAGGGTTTTTCCACTATCTTCGAGCATGTTCCTCCTCCGAGCTGAGTATTTACTTTGGTGATCTTTATAGGTCCGGTAGATAGAACCTCAGCCATCTCTGGATGGACATTCATCGGCATGATCAACGACATCTTCTTTCATATGTTGCAATTTTCTGGTGTGTACTTGGGAAGCTTTGTAATGTGTGCATCCTTTATAACCTGAGCTTGTAACATAAAAAACAAACAAAGTGCAAGGAAAACAAGATCAGATCCTAAGCGACTCAATTGGCAATAGCCCGTGAGAATCAAGATCCTGAAATAGGATAATGATTTATGTGTAAATAACTTGAAAAGCTATATTCACCAAAGATAGCTTCAACTATAAAACTTTAGCCTCGTGCTTAGAAAGGATAGCACGAAGAGACAACTTGAGTCAGGAACTCAAGTCTCGTGTATTAAACACACAAAGATGGAGAACTTGAGTAGTAAGTTGAGGAGAGTGTTGGCTTAGCTTTCAGAGAGATTCTTCTTTTTAGAGTTCGTAAATTTTTAAGGTTGAAGTGCAGACCTATAAATAGAGAAATCCTTCAGTGTTTGAGATTCTGCCCATTATACATATTAATCCAATCGTTGGAGACATTGATAATATCGTCCAATCATAGCCCATACATTAAGTCTGCTCTGCTCCTTACTTTCTATTGTGGCTGTGTACTTCTCACCAACTTTGTGTGAGACTAAGTTTAAGTCCAAGGAATCCAAGTATAGATATCTTCGTACAAACTTTTACTTAGCAGTCAATTGTCTTTAAGTCTGACTAAGCTTGGTTCTCTCGTGTAGCACGTGCTTAATAAATAAAGACTTCCATACTGACTTTCCTTAGTTAGCATAGGCAGCCCTCATACTGACTTCTCATAAGTCAGTATGGCGAACCTCATACTGATTTTTCATAAGTCAGTATGGCAGGCACTATACTGATTACCCAAACTCAGTATAGGCCTTGGTCATACTCGGTTAGACCAAGTTTCACGCACGCACACTTCTTCAATTCTCGAGCATTTTCTATGATCGGTCTTCAACTACTAAGTTCTATTACAACTCGATTAATCCTATATAAGGATTACATTTTTGGACTCTAAGAAACTTAGTGCTAAAGTGAGTTTTGACATATGAAAACATCAGATTAAGAAGGGAACTAAAACTTAGTTTCTAACACACACACACACACACACACACACACACACATATATATATATATATATATATATATATATATACATGAGTGATCAGATGAGAACACCACTTACCATGAGAAATAAGAATAAATCTTGGCCATCCAAATTGGTGATCCAAAGCTCAAGACTAAATAAATCCCGTTTGCATTATAGTGTACTAAAATACGCATTGAAGGATAATTTAGTAATATTTTTTCTCTCCTATAAAATCATCCTAAATCTTTACAAGATTATAAATCCTTCGATTTAGATTATTTTTTCATGTATCATATATCAAATTAAAGGTAATTAATTATTTTTCAAACAAAATCCCTATTGCAAATGTTTCGATTTAAATATCATTGTAAAAAACTAAAATTAGTGATTATATGCATAATTCTCATTACAATACACAAATTCTTATAAAATGAATGCAGTTGCACAATATAATGCATGAATTTATATTATATAATGTTGAATATAATAGATAATATGCAATTTTTTTTTCCTGCGAGATCAACAAAAAATTAAAATTCATTATCTTTGCGTATTGTAGACATGCTTGATATTTGGAAATAGTTTTCAATTATGAAATCATGAAGTGTACAAGGCCACTCAACAGTTGGATGCAACTTTCAAAATGTTACCTTGCGGGTTTTGCAGGATGGAATGGGGTGTAGGACATGACATGACCGTTATTTCATAATAGACTTCTGAAACAAGAGAAGTCTTGGTTACCAGAGCCAAGGGAAGACACATCCTGACGCTCTGATACCACTTTTGTAACACCCCTTGTTCGCCTTCCCAACTTAGGGGCACGATACAGTGAGTTGGGTTGTTCAAACAGCGGAAGACTAGAACAAACAAGCAGAAATAATGGTTCACACCTAATGAGTTCAACAACAATACTCGAGTAAGCATAAGTTGTAGCGAGGAATGTAATCTCCTATACAAAGAGCATGAATAAATGAAAATATGAAGTAGTTCGGTTCTCATTTGTTATCATAAACAGGGAAAGAAAATAAGTTCAGAGTTTCTTGCAGGAGAGAGTTATGCAGTGGAGATATACATATGAAGATGCATATCTCAGGATCAAGGTTCTTGCTCCGGAAGTCATGTCCTCGACACTTCTGCATCCGCATCGCTGCTGTTAACCTGCGCATTTTAAAAATAATACGAGGGGCTGAGTGCCAAGGTACCCTGTGGAGACATGCCCGAAAATATACATTTATAGTTATGAAAGTTATGCCACACACAGATAAGCCACAAGGTTTTAAGAAAACATTTTCCATTTTTATCCAAAACATTTTATCACTGCATGCGAATTCACTCATTTGAAATAAATATCTATTTTACCGTTGTGTGATTGAAAGTTGGCCTACTTTTGAATCATGATGAACAGTTGGGAATGGCCAAACCACTCGACCCACTATCATCATTTAGTATACTGGTCGCAGAACTCGCAGCATTGAGACCACGATCAATTTAAAACACAGCGTGTGTCTCTCCTTATTTATCCGAAGGTATCAATACTCCATCGAGTGACCAAGTCTAAGCTTAGCTCGAGATAAAGGAGGATGAATGCCCCCAGGGTTTAAGAGTCTTGGCTCAGGATTCCTACAAATCCTGGTTCTATCCTCGTTAAACAAAATCTCCCTGATCAACTACGGTTGACCAGAGGAACAGATATGAAATCAAAACAGTTTGGCATAGACACTTGATTTAAAACAAAACATTTTGCATGCTTTTCAGAAAACAGAGGTTATAGCTCAAAAGGCATATTGATTTTTACATAAAATAGTCCCCACATTGACAGCTTACAGATGTTTAAACGTAAGTAAGCAAGTTCATGTTTGAAAGCTCGCTTGTCATCCTGTGTTTCCTTCAATTGATAGAACAAGAAAATGCAACAAATTAGGTGGATTAATTAGTGGTGATAAATCGGCATCCTAGTTGATATTATCGTATACTTCAGGTTCTAAGGCGGATTGACACAACGACCTGATGAACATGAACCCTAACTATCCAAAATGGACTATTCGCATCTCGAATATGTATGGGACTTATCCAACCCTTTTCCTCTTAGTCAAATAAACCATGTCTAGGAGATGATTCTTTTCGGAGGTTGAAAGCGAATTTTAACAATCAAACATGAAACATTTCTTGCATGAATTAATATAGTAAAATCCAGATGTCTGAAATCAATTTCAATCGCATATAATCGTGCATAATAAGGTTAACAATCATTATAAATATTCATGCATCGAAAATAACTTGAATCGGATAAAAACGGAAGAGAAAACACAAAAATGGGGTGCTGCTTCTGCCACGTCGACCGCCGCCAGGTACATTGGTTAGCGCCGGCCATGTTGACCGATGCCGGCCACGTCGACCAACCCACAGACAGCAGCAGCAGCAGCAGTTACACACGCAGCGCGATTTCGCGCGACCGCTACCAGCTCCCCCAGCCGTTTCCAGCCATTTCGACTTCCCTCGACGCACCCCTTATCTCTAGACACTACTAGGAACACGGTGGGATGCTAAGATTGAAGATCTAAATGACTACAATGAGAGAACTTGCTAGGAAAGAAAGGAGAAAACTCTCACCTGCGCTCATCTCTCTCTACGGCGATTCCGGCGAACGAGCGACAGTGGCGATGATCCATGGCTACAAAAAGGTTCCTAAAAACACAAGGAAAAAGAATATATAGTTCATGTACAGATTCATCAACGATTGGTCGAAGTTTCAATGAAGGTTACGGTGTCGGAAATACATACCGACGAGTCCTGTAAATTGAGGTGTATCTCCCTCGATACACATAGGATCAGAGGAATTCTGGTGGCCGTGGAAACCTTGAGGCACAATCTTCGTTTGGTCTTTTAAAAATGGGGTCTGATTCTAGCTCGGACTCTCTGAAAATTGCGCATGAAGATGGAGGCACGAAGCAGATTTGCGGAGTCGGCAGTTACCAATAACCGCTGCAAATGGTATCGTATCTCCCTCGATTCTCAACCAAATTGTCTGATTCTGGATTCTATAGAAATCTAGAAGCAAGGCCTTAATTTGGTCTTCAGAAATCATCGACCAATTCTCACTCGATCCATCCGAAAAATGCAAAGCAAGATGGAGGCGTGAAGCTGGTCTGCGGGGTGGTCTGCGGAGCTGAGCTGCTGCAATATTTTGCTTCCATTTTTGTTCGATTTTACAACCTTGTGCCGCAAGACTGCCCCCCACAATCATGTAGAGACATGAGGGTGGTTGGATAGAGTGACACATGGCACAATCTGATGCGGCGGGGTTCCGGATTCATTATTTCATGTATTAGACTTCCGTTAACACCTTTGTGGATTTTTAATTCGTAATTCATTGTCCATTTAGAAAAAATGGACATCCACGGAAATGCTTTAAATCATGAGTTCTACTTGTGGGTTTAATTCTACAATTTTTGGAATTTCTCATTTTTCACCCCGAACTTAATAGTTCGAAAAATCATAATCTCATTCCGATTGTTCTATAATTCCCATAAATTATTTTCAAGCATCCCTAGCTCGGTTAAAGAAACAGAGCTCTCAGATGCAAGTTGTTGATTTTAACGTACTCCAAATACGCTAGAATCTCCGATTCATCGCGCACGAGTTTCCTTCATGATATTCATTTGTAGGGTTGCCTAGGGTTTCTCAAAACATACTCATAGGCATTTTGTTTGCATGAAACTGACACGTGTGCTACAACGGTGTCGAAAACTGAGTAATGAGAAATTAAAGGGCTAAAATAATACAGTCCCTTTATTTAAATAATTAATTAAGCTAATAATCGTTTAATTAAAATCTGGGATATTACATTCTTGTAGTACACAAAATCTTACTTAATGAATGAAGTTGCACAATATAATGCATGAAGTTATAGTTTATAATGCAGAATATGATGAAATGCAACATGTTTTTTTTCGGCGAAATCATCATTCATACTTATATTTGCACTTGTTATGTACTATATAGTAATAACATATGCATTACAATGAAAGTAATATAATTTCTCTCTAAAATAAAAATAATATCATATATGATGCAGGAAGTAATACCATATGATAGTAATATTGTTCTAAAATAAGAGTAATACTATATTATAATGCGGGAAGATATTTGTTAGGTATATAATGCATGTTTCCTAGATATATAATGCATGTTTTTTATGCATATAATGCATGCTTGTTAGATATATAATGCATGTTGAGGTTGAATAAGCAATCAGAATCTTAAATAAGTACAAAATGACAAAGTAACCTATATTGTAGGTTTTTTGAGATAAAATGACCGAAAATTCTGAGCGTACATTCATCAAAATCAATGACGATGATTTTTTCTTTTTTCTCATGGTAAGAGGTTCTCACTGGATTGAATCATGTAAGAAAAAAGAATGAATCATGTCCATCAGATCTAAAAAAATCAATGGCTGATATGCAAACAAGCAATGACTAAAACACAATCAAGCAACAAAATAATCAAGCAACAACTTTAATACAATCAAGCAACATTGTAATCAAGCAACGACCTGAACACAATCAAGCAACGTCATAAACACAATCAAGCATCTTTCTCACTTTCTCACGTTAAGAATTTTCTCAAAAAAATTCCCCCGTGATAAAATGACAAAGTCGCTTGATTACCTTTACAATGTTGCTCGATTGTGTTTTAATTATTGCTTGATTGTATTTCAGGTGTTGCTTGATCATTTGTTGCTTGATTGCATTTTAAGTGTTGCTTGATTAGATATCAACCATTGATTTAATTAAATCTAATGGATGAGATTCATTCTTATTTTTAATATATTTATTTATTATGATATGATCTCATCCCTATATATATATATATATATATATATATATATATATGGATGCGATCCAGTGAGATCTTAGACTAAATCTTGACCATAAATTTATTAAATTAATGGATCAGATCAATTTCTTTAAAAAAATATGCATTGTTTAGAGCAAACAATTGCATAAAATGGGTTATTTGTTTTTTAAAAAAATTAATCATGTCCGCACATGATCTTGACATCCGAAATCAAAGGGATCCATTATCTTGAGAATTCAACATATTATTTGGATTTCGTTGCATTATTTTGAGAAAAAAATTGCATTATTTATAAGAAAAAGATGTATTATGTGAATTTTTTTCTGTTATCAGAATTACATTTGAATAATTTTCCCCCTAATACTGTGGTATACTGGTATTTGATACCTAAAATTTTAGATTTCAAAATTAACGTTTTTTCCATCCTAATTTTATTGGATTGGATCTATAAATTATTGCATTTCAAAATTAACAAATGTTTTATTCAAGAATTTTGAATTTTAAGTAATTTATTTTCTGGTTTCATTTCCTAATTTTCTTGTTTAGCTTTATTGCATTATTTTCTGTGAAAATAGTGCATTTTATAGCCTGTAATGTTGCATTATTCTATAAGTATTTAACACATAATTATAACAATATTTATAATATCGTTGAAATGTTGTAATATCTATCAAATATTATTGCATTATATAAACCTATTCATTATAGTATCTTAAAACATGACACGAGATTATAATACATAATATTACACCACATAGAGTTGAACTATTCATTAAATATAGTTACATTATAAAAGTCAATTCATTGCATTATCTTAAAATATAACAAAGAACTATAATAAATCATATTACACCTCAGATAATTGTATAATCTATTCAAAATAACTGCATTTTATAAATCAACAAATTGCATTATCGGAATCCAAATCCATTAACCTCATCAAATTTGCTAATCCCGTTAGTGCCACAAAAATCGCACAAAATATAATGTAAATTGTTGGGGTCATGGCCTAAACGGACTTGCTTGGGCCCATTAAAGAGGTCCACGGTTCAGCCCCAAGCTCCTAGACCTACTCTGGACACGCAGCTCACTGCGTAGGTGCAACTTCTCAGGACGACTTCAAGCAGGAGCAATACGTAGCGGCTAGATAATACATGTCGCAAGGAGATCTCACTTGAGAGACCTTGTCAAGTGCACCTCCTCGAAAGAGGTTGTCTGGAGAAGGTCCTTGGATAAGGTTGCCAAGGTCACAGCTGACATATAAGACTCAGCAGTTGCGAGAAAGGCACCAACAGTTGCAGCAGCCCCTACTTTCACGGGATCAGCTCCAACTACCCTTAAAAACATGGAAAACATGGTGCCAAGGTTTTAAAATGTTATGAGACTTGTATTCGACCCCCTATGACCTATAAATAGGGGGAATCGATATCGTTTTACTATCTATTGACTCCTGGTACCGTTCAATGTGCACCTTCTTTTCTTATTATTAAACGGTTACCTCATTTCATTTTAAATATAATCGTTCCCTTACTATTATTGCGTGTTAATTCCATATCATTTTATTACCCGTAAATCGCTTATAGTCATTATTTTCAATTATTTTGCATTAGCTATTTTTCCATGCGGTTTTTTGGGCCTTGTATCCGTACAAAATCGAATTTCAATACATATGTAGACTTTAATAATGCAAATATACAGAATAAATGATGCAAGTATAATGTAATAATTCGACCAAACTTTTCTATCTGACATGAATTAATTAAAAAACAAGTTTTGTCATTAAATACGAAAATTTAACACCAACAATAATTCATTATTCACATCTTTAACTTGATGTTTCAAATAGTGAAGTAGAAGCAAACTGTGGCAGAGACCATGAACAAGAAACCCACTCTGAATTAAAGGCAAAAACTTGCGTTAGGCAGGCCTAAACGGTTTAGGCGGGTTTTATCCTACCCAAATGGGTTCACCCATCCCAAATAGGGTATATTATATGGGTTTGGGCTTGGGTTAATGGATAAAACCCGCTTAAAGCTTGGGTTAATGGATAAAACCCGCCTAAATCGTTTAGGCCTGCCTAACCCAAGACCTTCCCTGAATTAAAATACTCTCATTGTATTAAATTTAATCAACTACCTTCTAAAATTTTTCTGCCTTCCATTAAACCCCTCTACCGTCAATACCGCCCAGTGTCTTGAACCCTCGCTCTCTCCCACCTGCGCCCATGGCTGCCATCTCCTTCCTTGCAATTTAGTGCGATTTGTCAACATGAAATTCTTCACAAATTTATCTTTTAAAGAATATTTATTCTATGCGAAACTTACCTCAAACTTGTATTTCAATTCTTCAAAAAATCATAATGAAACCAATAAACTAAATAGATATAGAGTGCGACTTGTCAAATTATATTAAATTATGAGACATAATTTAATATCTGGAAATTTGATTTTGATATTTGAGCCACACTTATGTATTCACGATCAAAAAAATATGAAAGATAGGGGTGTAAATGAGCCGAGCTACCCGTGAGCTACTAGGGATCGACTCGAAAAAAGCTCGATCGAAGTTCGATCGTTTAACAAACGAACCGAGCTCCAGCTTCGAGTCGAGCTCGATAACATTATCGAGCCGAGCTCGAGCTCGGATGTGTTCGGTTCGCCAGGCTCGTGAGCATGTTCGAGTTCGAGCTCGATCTCGAACATGTTCGCGAGCAGGCTCGTTTAACAGGCTCGCGAGCAAGCTCGCGAGCAGGCTCGTTTGCATGCTCGTTAATAGGCTCGTTTAAGAGATCGCGAGTATGCTCGTTAATAAGCTCGTGAATAGGCTCGTTTATAAGCTCGTTTTTATTAAATTTTAATATTTATATATTTTTCTATTTCTATACTTTTTATTGTTATATAATTGTATTTCATATTTGTTTGATAATACTATATCTATATGTCTATAAATAACAATAATATGATTAAATAAACCATACCATATAAAAAATTTAATTTATATAAAAATTAAGATAAACATTAGTTAATTTCATTTAAAAATTGAAACAATCCATTCTATGATAAATTTATTTTATTTGTAAATCTAAGAGAAAATTAAACAAACAATATATTATTATTGAAATAATAATGTTTGTATATACTTTTAAATTTTAATATATTTTTAAAAATGTACACATAATGGAAAGTTAAGATAAAACTATATGATTAAAACAAACTCATAAGTTATATCACTCAATACACAAATATTAATGTATAATTATAAGACTATACAAACAATTAAATCATAATACTTTTGTTAAAATGTATATATAATGGAAAAGTAAGATAAAATTATATAATTAAAACAAACTCCTAAGTTATAATAACTAAATATACAAATATTCATGCATGGTTTATGATATATCTATTAAAATCATTAAATCATAATACTTTTGCTAAAATGTATAGATAATGGAAAAGTAAGATAAAAATATTAATTAAAATGAACTCCAAAGTTAGTTACTCAATATTCAAATATATAAGAATAAAATATGTATATAACTTATTAAATCATAAAGTAAGAATAAAAATATAATTAAAACAAACTCCTAAGTTATAATTACTCAAAATATAAATATTAATGAATAGTATATGATATATCTATAAAAACTATTAAATCATAATACTTTTGTTAAAATGTATATATAATGGAAAAATAAGATAAAATTATATAATTAAAACAAACTCCTAAGTTATAATAACTAAATATACAAATATTCATGCATGGTATATGATATATCTATTAAAATCATTAAATCATAATACTTTTGCTAAAATGTATAGATAATGGAAAAATAAGATAAAAATATTAATTAAAATGAACTCCAAAGTTAGTTACTCAATATTCAAATATATATGAATAAAATATGTATATAACTTATTAAATCATAAAGTAAGAATAAAAATATAGTTAAAACAAACTCCTAAGTTATAATTACTCAAAATATAAATATTAATGAATAGTATATGATGTATCTATACAAACTATTAAATCATAATACTTTTGTTAAAATGTATATATAATGGAAAAGTAAGATAAAATTATATAATTAAAACAAACTCCTAAGTTATAATAACTAAATATTCAAATATTCATGCATAGTATATGATATATCTATTAAAATCATTAAATCATAATACTTTTGCTTAAATGTATAGATAATGGAAAGTAGGATAAAAATATATAATTAAAATGAACTCCAAAGTTAGTTACTCAATATACAAATATTAATGTGTAAATTATAAATTTATATAAACTATAAAATATTAATACTTTTTTTTAAATGTGTACACATAATGAAAAAGTAAGATAGAAATATATAATTAAAACAAACTTCTTAGTTATAATTACTAAATATACATAATATATGATATATCTATAAAAACTAATAAATCATAATACTTTTGTTAAAATGTACAGATAATGAACAATTAAGATAAAAATATACAGTTAATACAAACTCCTAGTTATAGTTACTCAATATACAAGTATTAATGCATAATATATTTATATAAACTATTGAATCATAATACTTTGTTAAAATGTATTGTTAATGAAAAAGTAAGATAAAAATATATGTTTAAAACAAACTCTTTAGTTTATAACTATTAACTATACTTTATATAAACTATTAAAAATCTTAATTTATAATTACAAGTTAAAATTTAAATCAGCTTATAACTTTTTTTATAATCTATATAACTAATAAACAATGAGTAGTTAATAATAGTGTTACTATGTTTAAGTTAGACAAACTATGTAAGTTATAAGTATTTGATATTCTTACTATCTACTAGATGTTTGTACGTCACATATGATGATATGCATATATATTTACATATAAACCATTATAAACAAACTAGATAAGTTACGATCATTCGATATACTATCTACTAAATTCGAATTATTTTTTAAACATTAAGTTAATCTTTTATATTATTTTAAAAAGTAAATTTTATTATATTGTTAGTACTTTAATTGAAATTTTATATATATATATATATATATATATATATATATATATATATTACAAACAAACAATATAAGTTATGATTATTTGATATACTATGTACTACATTTATGTCACATTTTTAAAAATTAAGTTAGTCTTTTTATTTTTATTTTTATTTTCATTTTAAAAATATAAATAATATTATAATTTAATAGCTTCAAATTAAGTCATAACTACATACATTTAACATTTTTTTCTCACAAAAATACAAAACTAATAATTTAAAACAAATATATAATTGATGCGGTAAAAGTTCAATCACAATTAACCCTCAACCACACTCAAGAATAAAATATCAATCCGAGTTCTTCTCGCTTCGCCTACTAGAATACCGAGCTACTCAAGTGAAGTCTTATAGCTAAGCATGATTCAATCGTTGAGTAATTCTAATCATCTAAACATGCAATTCAAATCTAAGCTATCAATATAGGAAATGCAAGAATTTAAACACAAAATTTAATCGAACAATCCTTCTCACTATGGTAAACCAAGACAAACACAATTCTCAAGCTAGGAAGATAGGATGTTGAATTGAGTAGAGATACAATCAAATTTGGCTAATCATTGTTGCAAACATTATTTAATCCCTAGGAGATTGAGCAATCGACCCTACACTCGATAACCCCTTGTCACGGTGAGCTACCGGTTGATGATCTAGAACTAGCAAACAGTCACGTTATTTAGCCCTAGACCACTCCAAATGGTTCGTCAATTATCGCCCTACGACCTAGCACCGCACATGGATTGGAACTAAAATCGTATGAATTAACATTATTCACGACGATTCCGCCCGCGTATTGGCTGCAGCGTTCACGCCAACTACCTCCTAAGTTGGCTATTACGTACACCTAAGAGGTAAGGAACAAGCTCTAGTGAAATCCAAACTCTCAAAGGAAAGTAAACATACAATTCTCATGCCAAATTCTCATGCATCCTTCCTCAAATCAACATCCAAAACAGTTTAGAACTTCATACCTTTCAATTGTACAATTACAATTTGGAATACAATGTACGTCATTACAATTTGAAGGTAGAAATAAGAAATCTTCCCCAATTTGGATTGGTTGACTTGATCCACCACTTTTGATCTTCAATCTCTTACAAGTGTTGATGAATTTAGCTCCTAGAAGCTCTAGGACTAGGATGAATTTGAAATGGAAAAATAGAATCTAGGGAGAAATCTACTATCGTATGTGAAAAGTGACAAAAAGTTTTCCAAATAACCGCCTCTTCCCCTTCTTATAATGAGTAAACAGGGCCTCGGATCGCCCGGTCGAAGTTTGGCTCGCCCGGGCCATCAAAAACTGCCAAAACCACCAAAAACCGATTTGGCTCGACCGAGCCAAGTCTCTGTTGTTGGTCCCGTATTATCAGGGTATAACTTGGCAGCGGAAAATGTGGATAATCGTTTCTTGCACTCTGCTGGTTACTCAGCTGACTGGGACCTTGTCAGCTGGTAAGTCAACTTGCACTCTGAGTACTCAGCTGACTGGCAACTGGCTCGTCAGCTGGTAGCTCAAGACTTAGAATATTTTTAGCCTTGTTTGCACAGTTATATCAGTTTTCAGATATACACCAGCACTTGGGTGCTGGGTTTTAAATCAGTATGAAATGCAGAAAGCTGATAAAAGACAAAGGATTTATAGTGGTTCGATCAACTGATCTACGTCCACTCTCCAGTCGTAGCACTGGAAATTCACTATAGAGTAATCGGGTACAAGCGTCCTACGATCTATCTCTAGCTGGTGAATGCCTCGTCCACCAGTTCACTAGATCAACCGCTCCCGGCCTTGTCCTTCTTCAACTCTGATCAGCTGGTGGAGTGCGAGCGCGTCACTTCAACCTCCACAGCTTCACTGGGTGTTTAGTTCTCCCAAGAACGTATCTTCTCAATACGGCAAAAGCCCGTAATAACTCAAGTGCTGCCTGGCACAAGAGCTGCTGTGAACTTCCTCAGAAGAGAAAGAACACCAAAGAGATCTGAACTTACAAGCTGGAAGCTTGAAGTCTCGTGTTTGATAAATCAACACACGGATAGCCTTTAGAAAGGCCTCGAAAGTGTTTTGCTTCTACTTGCTTGAGCGTAATAAATTTGCAGACTTTCGGTAGGTGAAGAGTATTGAATGTTGATGGATCCCAGGTATTTATAGACGCGGGATCCCATTCAAATATTCTAGCCGTTTGGACACATCCGAAAAAGGTCTCTGTCCTCGCATGTCCTTCAGACGGCGGCAGGTAGGAATTTCCGGAAAGCGCCATGCTTTTGTCCACTTTATCTGACATTAATCTCTTTATGTCAGAACGGCACTATTCGTCAGTACGAGGAATCGGAACTGGTGTCTTGAACTGATAGACTTTAAGGTATCCTCCCTAAAGTCATACTCTGTCAGTTAATTCCTCGACGAATCTTCTTTTTGTCTCTAAGACTCTGGGAGAGCGAATCTGGAATTCTGCTGGTAACATCCGACTGGTAGATCATTCTGGTGATCTTGTGCTGGCAGTCTCTGCTGGTGACTTTGTGCTGGCACAATCTAAGTCTACCAATATGTCTGATGTAAACCCTTTCTTGGAATCTCCCATGACTGGTGGCTTCACCGCTGGTGAATAGTGTCAGTGAGAACACCTATTCTGCTGGTAAGGTTTGTCAGCCGCCTGCTGGTGAAATCCTTCCCAACTGGTGAACAGTAGCCAGTCATTAGCTCTTTCTCATGCTGATGAACAGTGTCAGCACGAGTCTTTGTCAGCCGCCTTCGGATGAGACTTTCCCAACTGGTGAACAGTAGCCAGTGGTAAGTACTTCTCATGCTGGTGAACAGTAGCCAGCATGAGTCTTGATCAGCTGCGACTTACAACTCAAAAGACCTAAACAGGACTTTACATTTGAGAACTAGAGCTATCTAGAGACAACTGACGCTGGTAGGACTTAGGATTTGATCCACCAAAACACCAAAACTAGAATCTAAACAAGTAGCTACTGGGGAAAGGAAACTTAGCCAAATTTCCCAACAATTTCCCCCTTTTTGGTGCGATCAAAGCCTAACCAGCGAGCACTCAGCTGATGAGGAAAGTTACAAAGTATTTCAGGGTTTTACAAAATAAACCTATCAGATCTAAACCCATGAAAATACTTCCTCACATCAGCTCTAACTAAAAATCTTCCCCCTCAAACCAGGAGAGATATTGCTCGTTTAAAATATGAAAATTGAGATCAGAGCAAAAAGATTTAAAGTGTGTGATACGAGTGCTGGTGCTGATTACACTGAATGTGTAAGTTCAGCTGGTAAGTAAATACTTAGACAATTGTTGGACAATGAGGAATTGTCATCAACTTGTCAGTAATCAATCCATTAATGATGTTGCAGTTACAAGTACAGGATAGAAAACCGACTAGTCTAGAGATACAAATACTTACAACAAAATGAAGAAGCTAGACTATGGCTGAGAAGATGATCCTGGTGATTGAGTTCTGCTTGTGAGCGACCTCAGGATCTCAGTGAGCGCTGCCATATCTTGTCTGCTCTTCTCCCTTTCCTCAGCAGCAATCCTCCTCTCCTCTTCAGCTAGACGAGCTCTCTCAGCCTCAGCACGTGCTCGCGCACTTTCCCCCTCTTGGATCCGCGCCAAAAAGGAGGACACTCCAGCGGTGACTGACTCCATCTGTTGAGTCATCTCGGTTCGGAAGCTGGCGAAGCGCTGGTCCATCCTGGCATCAATGATTGCAAGAAGCTGCGCAGGGGGATGGATCTCGGAGATTGGCTGTGCTGATACTTCAAGGGAAGAGGAAGGTACATCAGTTGCGGAAGGAGCCGCTGCTGGTTCAGATGCAGCTGATATCTCCATCGGGGCTGGCTCCTCCGCTGGCACTGCAGCTGCTGCTGGTGCCTCTGCTGGTACATCAGCTGCTGCTGACTCCTCTACTTGTACTTCTTCAGCTGGCTCCTCAGCTGATTCCACCACTGGCACTGCTGCTGGAGCTGGCTGGACTTCAGAAACAACTGTGGGGGCTGTGAATTTCACCACTTGCCAGTCCATAGAATCAGGGACGAGATCGCCCGAGACAATAGGAACAGGAGGGACGGCAAGTGTCAGCCACAAACCACGAGAGGGATCCTCCTCCACAATGTGGTCTACCAGCAAAGCGCAGGCAGCCATGTCGAACAGGATAGCATGGTAGGGAGGGATCCTCGGGAGGGTAACCAGCACTTTGAGGCGTCGGAGCGCGTACGTCAGCTGGTACCCCCGACTGGTGACTCGGAACTGGAGGAAAGGTAACTTGACCTTTTTCAGTGGCGGGAGGCCGGAGCTTCCA
Source organism: Plectranthus barbatus (assembly GCA_026898455.1). Classification (NCBI taxonomy): domain Eukaryota; kingdom Viridiplantae; phylum Streptophyta; class Magnoliopsida; order Lamiales; family Lamiaceae; genus Plectranthus; species Plectranthus barbatus. Next base: position 68,087 of record JAPKLW010002587.1, read on the forward strand.
GTCAGCTGCCTATACTCAGCAATTTTCAGCAAGCGACGCTTGATTCTCCTTGTAGACAGCTGCTGGGGGCATTCAGGATCAGTGCCCATGAAAGCATGCGCCCACTCCTCCTCCGCTCTCCAGTAGCCAAGACCCAGCCTGGCATAGAGAACTGCCCGCTTCTCCACAGTCAGCAGGCGCTGGCATCTGTCAAAAATCCGCCACCTCCGGAGCTCCAGACATAGGTCCGGATCCACCCTCCAGAGTCTGCGGTAGCTGGATATCATTTCGTCATTGACGGCATTCTCCACCTCCGTCGTGATGTTCTCTGCATACTCATAGAGGGTGGAATTGTAATATTCCACTGGCTGCAGGGGCAGGCACCAGTCAGAAATTCTGGAGGCATATACCGACTGGTGGGGGAGTCCGCTGAAGGGGATTATGTTGAATGCTGAAGGCTCAGGCACTCTTGAATTATAAAATGCCATCTCCCCGCGCTGCTCCCACCGGTGCACCCCTGTCACTTGAGCCTGGAAGGTATCCTCATCAACCAGTTGATGCTCTTGGATGCAGAGCATATAAGGCTTTTCAGTACGTGCACGCCTAGCTGGTGATGAAGAGGATGCTGCTGGTCGCCCGGAAGTTGATGTCGAGGCATCTGTAGATCGGGGGCAACTGGCAGGGCGACGAGCCTTATCATCAATGTCTGGGAACAGATCCCTTGGCTCCATCCTCTGCACCATGGAGTAATGTACCACCTCCTCAGCTGGCTCCTGCTCCGGCTCTTCAGCCCTTGACTCCTCTGCATCCTCGGATTCAGAACTGACATCCGAGAAGCTCGCCAGTTTTACCGGGGTGGTCGCCCGCACATCTTCTCCTCCACTGGCACCCCCTTGCGCGGCCAGTGGGTCTTCTTCACCTCCACCACCCCCTTGCGCGGGTGGAGGGACATCAGCGACCTCCTCCTCCTGGTACTTATCCACAAGGGATAGTACATCCTCTTCAACACCCATGACCATCAGGCGGTTAAAGGAGTCTTCTGGTAAGATCTCGCCTGGTGCTGGTGCTGGTGGCCTCGCACTTGTGGAAGTTTCAGGCACATCCCACTTGCCCTTGGCCACCTGGCGCACCTGCTCCGCCAGTTCCGCCTGACGTCTGGCCTCATGCTCAACCTGCACCTTTGCATAGGCTTCATCGCGGGCTGCCAGCTCAGCCTCTCGTTTATGCTGGTCGGCCAAGGCCTTCAGCCTTGCCTGGGCCTGCTTCTTCCTGACTATGGAGGCTTGCTGCTCCTTCTTCGCTTGCTCGACCAGCTTCTGAGCTCTGGTCTGAACCCTTTTTCGCTTACGGGTCATCCTCTCCAGCGTCTCTTCCTCAGTCAGTCCCAGAATGGACTTCTTGACTGGGATGGAGATCTTCCCAGACTCAGGGTCATATGCAACAGCTGACGGTGGCTGCTGGTGCTGGGAAGTCTTTGGCTTCTTGTGGGATGGCTTCTTGGTGACTGGTACCAGTTGAACGTCCCGTGGGTGGATACCAGTCGCCTCAGCCACCGCGCCTTCCATGGTTTCGAAGAGAGACTCCGTCTCCAGCTTCCTCTTCAACTGAGCCCTGGCCTCATCAGTCAGTGGGAGAGCCACAGCTGGCACTTGCTCCCCTAGGTCTTCTGAGTCCTCCTCAGAAACGACCTCAGCAGGGTCCACTGCTGACTTCCCTTTCAGCCTTCGTGGCTTCTTGTAATCTGGGCGGGGCAGCTTCACCTTCGTGGCTGGTATGAAGTCGGAACCAACCAGCTGTTCCCCCTGATCCACGCCATCACCCAATTCCATCTCCAGGATGTGGCTGATCCTCAGCCCGAAGGATACGGCATGAGCAAACCGGCCTTCAGTCGGAACAGAGATGTTCCTGTCTACATTCTCTAGCAACCTGCCAAAGAAAAATTCGGCCCAGTTGCCCTGAACTCCATCCACCAGGGCACACATCACCGAGAACTTGCGCAGGCTTAACTCGGCGTAGGAGCCGACTTCGCATTGTAGCATGCGAACTACAATGTCGCATACCATTTGCCAGTATTCCTCCATTTCTGACTTCCTCATGCCAGTCCGGAAGACGGTGACCTCTGGCTTCTTCCATTGCACCCACCTCCTCCGGAATTCCACCGTATCATCCTGATGATACGTGGCCACTTCCTCTCCTTCATTCCTCAGCCCGAAGAGATTGGCGAGGTATTCCGCGGTGACGGTGATCAGGTGCCCGAAAACTGAAGTTGTGAAAGACTTCCTGTCGTCAGCAATCACGGCCCGAGCGTAGAACTCGGCTACCATGTGTGGATGAAAAGTTTGGGGTGTCGCCGTCAGGTACTGTCGGAGCTCTTCTCGGTCAATCATCTCCATCAGCTCCTCCCCGAAATTTTTCAGGGCCAGTTTCTCATTCAAAATTTTCTCTTTCTGGACCTGAGCAGCCCTAATCTGCGCGTTTGAGAGCTGTCGCCTGGTCGCCGGCCTGTTCAACTGAACCAATCGGGTGAATGGATATGAGTAATTGATATCCTCGATCTTTACTATGCCAGTATACGTTGGCATATGGGCTTCAGCAACTGGTAGGTCTGGTGAACCAGACGAGGATGAGGTAGATGGAGGGTTATCAGCTGTAGGTCGAGAAGATGATGCCATGACTTCAGAAAGATTCAAGTTTCAGAAAATCTCAAGGGAAGATGAGAGAATTTTGAAAGATAGGGTTCTGAAAGTAGGGAAACATAAAGGTTAACCCGAAGGAAGGGATTGGGTATTTATACGAAGGGCCATGCAGGATCAGACGTCCAGAATCAACTCTCAGCAAGCGAGGATCGACGGTCATCAGCAGGCCCGGTTCCCTGTGCGACGTGCACGGTCATCAGCAGGCCCGGTTCCCAAGCGTCGGACTGCGCAGACACTGTGCACATTAAATGCCGCATTAAATTCTGAGGACTGTACACGCTAGTTGGATTTGAACAATCCCGCCTTTTCTGAGACAGCTGGCTTGACTGGTCATCAGTAGCATATACCAGTTGAACACTTCCCCCTGTCAGCATGGCCTCCTTACCAGTTGACAACTGGTACACATACTGATGCTGGCAACTTGAAAGAATTGAGAGCTGGGACTCAATTTTCACCAGTCGTGGATATGTCACCAGTTGTCTGCTGACAACTTGAAAGATAGAAAATTGAGAGCTGAGACTCAATTTAATCCGCATAATCTTCTCTCCAAGAAATCCACTCTTCATCATCGCTTGAAATTGGGAGCTGGGACCCAATTTCGCTTCAACTGATGGTTTGTGCTGGCAACTTCAGAATGAGAGCTGAGACTCATTTCCTTAGACAATTAAGGGATAAATTTCCGCCAGTAGGAGCCATCAGTGATCTTGAGATACCACTTAAATAAAAACAACTAAGAGCTTGGACTTAGTCGTAATCAGCGTCCTTCAGAAGATCAAGAACAGAATGAGAGCTGGGACTCATTCTTCCTCATCATTTGGGCTCGCATCAAACTCCAAAAGACCGAGTTTGATGCACAACTCCTTGAATCTTGCTTCTGGAAGGGGTTTAGTGAAGATGTCAGCCAGTTGATCTTCAGTTCTGATGTAGTCCACGCTGACATCCTTCTTCTCGACATGATCACGTATGAAGTGATGTCGAATGTCTATGTGCTTGGTTCTGGAATGGTGAACCGGATTCTTCGTGATGCACATAGCGCTGTTGTTGTCGCAATAGATGGGAACACAGCCAATGTCCACTTCATAATCCTCCAGTTGTTGCTTGATCCAGATAACTTGAGCATAGCAACTGGCAGCGGCAACATACTCAGCCTCAGTGGTAGAAGTAGCAACTGAGTGCTGCTTCTTGCTAAACCAGCTGATTAGCTTGTGTCCTAGAAACTGACACGTACCACTGGTACTCTTTCGATCTATACGGCATCCAGCAAAATCTGAATCTGAATATCCAATGAGTGTAAGCTCATCATTTCTGGGATACCATATTCCAAGAGATTCAGTTCCCTTCAGATATTTCACTATCCTCTTTGCAGCTTCCATGTGTGACCTTTTTGGATTGGCTTGAAATCTGGCACACACTCCGACTGAGTACGAGATGTCGGGTCTGCTGGCTGTGAGATAGAGAAGTGATCCAATGATTCCTCGGTAGATGGTAGGATCAACTGATACACCTTGCTCATCAAGAAATATTTGACAACTGGTGCTCATAGGTATTCTGAGGGACTTAGTTTTCTCTGGGCAATACTTCTGAATTAACTCCTTCGTATACTTCCGCTGGCTGATAAAAATTCCATCAGCTGACTGCTGGACCTGGAGTCCGAGAAAGTATGTTAACTTGCCCATCATACTCATCTGAAATGATGTCTGCATCAGTTGAGAAAACTTCTCGCAGAGAGTTATATTCCTTGATCCGAATATAATGTCATCTACATAGATCTGCACCATTAGCATGTCACCACCATCCTTGAGAAGAAAGAGAGTCCTATCAAACTTCCCTTTCCGAAATCCATTGCTGGTGAGGAATTGTGACAGCGTTTCGTACCAAGCCCTGGGCGCCTGTTTCAATCCATACAGGGCCTTTCTCAGCTTGTACACTTTGGTGCCAATTTCAAAGCCTGGAGGTTGCTCGACATATACCTCCTCTTTTAGCTCGCCATTCAGGAAGGCGCTCTTCACGTCCATCTGGAACACCGTGAAGCCGTGATACGCTGCATACGTAAGGAACAGCCGTATCGCCTCCATTCTTGCAACTGGTGCGAAGGTCTCATCGAAATCGATCCCTTCACACTGCCTGTAGCCTTTGGCGACTAAACGAGCTTTGTTTCTGACTACAGTGCCAGTTTCATCTCGCTTGTTCTTGAAAACCCACTTGGTGCCAATCACTGACTGATGTGATGGTCTCTCCACCAAGTCCCAAACATTGTTGCGAGTGAATTCAGCAAGCTCTTCTTGCATGGCATTAATCCAATCGGCAGATTCGAGCGCCACTCCTATGGAAGTAGGTTCCATTTGAGAGATAAAACAACTCAGGAGCGCACTGCCGTGTCGAGTCTTAACCGAACCTTCTGGATCACCGAGAATAGCATCGGATGGGTGATCCCTCAGCCATTTGGGAGGACCAGCGACTGCTGGTGCCGGCTGTGAAATAGGTTCTCCTGTCCTGACGACTGGAGCTTCCACATTTCCACCAGTCGGAGCTGGAAGAATAACTGGCGGTTGAACATCACCAGTCGGAACTGGAACTACAACTGGTTGTTGATCTTCACCAGTTGGAACTTCTTCACCAGCTTCTCTGTCTGACTGGCTTCCTGAACCTTCACCAACGTTGTCAGTATCAGCTGGTACCTCCATTCCAGCTGGTTCATCGTTGTCTTCTGGCTCAAAGATTCCAGTCGGAATTCCCCCTTGATTTTTGCTAGTTCCACTCAGGGAGATTGAGTGTAAGGTCTCAGCAAGGTCATTTGCATCACCGACCCTCTCAGGTTGCTGATGGGCACCTGAGGGAACTGGTTGTGAAGATGATCCAGTCATAGGTCTAGTCGAACCAGTTGGTTGAGCATCGGAAGAATTCCTGCCCAACTGGTCGCTGACATCCTCGACCTCAGGAACATCTTCAGCCAGTTGGCGTAAGGTCCTGCGCACTAAAGTAGCTTCATCAAAAACAACATTGCATGTTATTTCCACAAGCTGGGTAGTCTTGTTAAATACTCTATAGCCCTTGTGAGAGGGATGTCCATATCCGACAAACACACCCTCATCAGCCTTAGGCGAGAAAGCATTTAACTTCGACTTCCCATTATTATGGATATAACATGGTGAACCGAATGCACGAAGATGAGCTATAGAAGGCTTACGACCAAAATACACTTCGTAGGGAGTTTTCTGGAGTCTGTCGTTGATCCCGCTTCTATTCTGAGTGTAGCAGGCAGTCACCAACGCTTCTCCCCAGAAACTCTATCCCAAGCCGGACTCTGCCAGCATGGACCGGACCGCTTCTTTCAGCGTCCTGTTCCTACGTTCTGCCAGTCCATTTTGCTGCGGTTGCCTTGGAGTAGATCTCTCATGTTTGATCCCGGCCTCCGCGCAAAAATCCATCAGCAGACTGTTGCAGAATTCAGTCCCATTGTCTGATCGAATTCGCTTCACCACAGCTTCTCTCTGTTTCTGAGCTTGGATGATCAACTCTGGAAGAATGATCTTCACCTCATCCTTGGTTCTGAGAAGCTTTACCCATGTATAGCGCGAGTAGTCATCGACTACCACCAGCGAATATCGTCTTCCTCCAATGGTTTGCGGTGTTACTGGTCCAAACAGGTCCATGTGTAACAACTCGAGTACCTGACTGGTACTGGGGCAGACTGGCGACTGGTTCTTGAAGGACTTCCTAGTTTGTTTGCCTTGCTGGCAAGCTTTGCAAATTCCTTCCTTTTTGAACCCGCCCTTGGGAAGACCATCTACAAGATCATGCTTGGTTAGATAATTAATAGTTTTGAAATTTAGATGACTTAACCTTTTGTGCCACAGCCAGTTAGTTTCCATGGAACTGGTGGCTACAAAGCATGTATCAGTCTTCCCGCTTTGCCAGTCAACAACATAGAGACCTCCTTTCCTGACACCTTTCAGCTTGGTCTCGCCAGACTCTTCATTCTTGATCTGGCACCCTGATTTGTCAAACACAATGGTATAACCATTGTCGCACAGCTGACTGATGCTCAGGAGGTTGTGCTTCAGATTGGTGACAAGGGATACATTCACTATTCTGACATCATCCTTCTCGATGCAGCCCTTGCTAATAACTCTGCCCTTAGAGTTATCACCAAAAATAACTGGAGGTCCTCTGACCTTGGTGAGCTCAGAAAATAGGAACTCCTCACGAGTCATATGAGCCGAGCAACCACTATCTATGATCCACTCGCTCGATCTCTGAAGCTGTGTTGCATGATCCTGTTCCTGCAAGAAAATGAAATTATTTAGGTCCCCGATCATCAGCGGGTCCTGCAGGGTTAGATCTCTGGATCATTCCTTTTGGAATCCAGACTTGAGTAATCTTCAGCTCGGTGTTACCCTTGCTGACATCACTTGTGGCCTTTCCCTTCCTTTTAAAATAATGCATGGATTTGTTTTTGGAAGGTGTGGCTGTGTGTGCGGTTCCTCTGGAAGTATTCTTCCTCTGAGGGTGTCGGAAATTTCTTTCCGACCGCTTGTGTTGCCTTGGTGGTCCCTGGAATTGTGGACCACGATGAATAGCCTTCCCAGCCCTTGAGAAAAGGTTTTGATTGGGCTCAGGCCTCCGATAGGTGTTCCTCCTATCGGGAAATATCCTTCTCTCAGTATTCCGCTGAGATTTGGATCCCTTGTAAGCATGCTGGCAACTGGCATACTTGTAAGGTTGGGCGTGGAATCTCTGGACAGCTGGTGCTGGCTGTCGGATTCCACTGGCAGCTGACGCTGACTTCCTTGCCTTAGAATATTTCGGCTTAGTCTGCGTCTTCGGGTATGCTGGTGTCCTGTCAGCAGAGGATCTTGCCAGTTGAGGATTTTGTCTTGATGACTCACCTATGTATCTGGGCTTATGGTTCCTATGCTGATCAGCCACACGGGACTGACTGGCATTACCAGCTGGTGCTGATGCATTTGCTAGTTGGCCCTTACCCTTACCAGTACTGATTTGTTCGGGCTGATTTATGCTCAAATCTTTTGTAAATCCCAACCCGGACTTATCAGAAGGCTTTCTCCAATGACTTAGAGCTGCTTCCAAGTCTTTTGAGCCTTTATTTAGAAAATTTATTCTATTTTCTTGCTCCAGAACGAGATTGTGAAAATTATCTCGCTCAGTTTTTGTAATTTGAAAATTTTGGAGCAACTCAAAGTGAGTCTTTTTCAAAGTGGCTAGCTCTTCACTGACTGACCTCGATTTTTCAATCTCCTTGGTCAAAATAGAAACTTTATCTTTCAGCGAAGCATTTTCGCCAGCCAAGACATTCTTTATTTCATAAAATTTTAAAAATTCTTTTTGAAGAATGTCTATTGTGACGGCTTCTGAGTCGGAGCAACGCGACTCAGAATCGTCTAAACTGATAGAAGGCATGATATGCATTTGGGAAGCTGACGATTGTACCTGATCATCAGCTGCAAGTGCCTCTTCACTGTCAGCACTTCCTTCAGCTGATTCCTCGCCAAAGGCTGCCATGAGTGCCAGTAGAGCTTCCTCTTCTGACTCTTCATCTGACTCATACTCCCCATCATCATGGTCGGGTATGTCAGGTACTTCAGTCCTGGTCAGCATAGCCTTGGCAACGGCCTTGGAGGCGCGCTCTTCAAAGAGCTTCTTTAGTCTTTCCCGCTCATTTTTGTCCACCTGTGGACATTCAAACTTTAAATGATCAGGGGATTGGCACTGGTAGCAAGCACGGGGAGCTCTCTTGACGAATTTTCCGTCAGTTGAGCTCAGAGATACTCCCTGCTTTGACTTGGCTTTCTCCAGAAGGACAGCCAGTCGTTTCATCTGCTGCTCAAGGTCAGCGATAGAGCCCTCGCTGTCTTTTGAGTTAGATCCCGATGTAGCTGGGATCTCTTTCTACTGGTTGTGCTGGGCAGCAGGTCTGTCAGCATGGAAGGGCTTCTTGTGCTTCCATTTGAAGTCCTTCTTGACGAAGTAAGCTTCGTCTTGAGCTTTAACGCTGGGGGATCCCATGTTCCTGATGGCCTCATTCTTGTTCACCATCTGGATATCCCACTCGTGTGCCTGCAACTGAGCAAATAACTCCTTGGGAGTCATCTTGGACAGGTCCTTCTCCTTCAGAGCTGTGGTCTTCACGAACCAGTCCTCCTTGGGCATCTTGGACAGGATCTTGGC